>JAUMHE010000067.1:12951981-12967528 GCA_032359235.1 Enteromius mattozi
TCGCGACGATATTTATTAACTGATCGTGGGTCATAAATATCGTTATCATGATAAAAATACGATTAATCGTGCAGCCCCAGCCTCATGTAGTGAATCCATGTGTTTCGTAAGAAAAATATAAATTTTTCAAATGTAATAAACACTTTTTTCTCTCTTCTGCTGACTGTGGTACGTGGAAGACGTTGAGACAGATGACGTAGGACGTATGCGTCATGCTGGAAATGTAAGAGCAAAGGAAACTGGTTTTACTTTAGCAAAGTTTTCCTTAAAAAATCTTCGGTTTGTGCTTTTAATTCATAACCTGCATTTTGTTTTGTTCTTTCTCCTGCTCCTGTTCTCTCGCCAAGGTCACCTGAAGAAAGTCACATACACCTAGGATGCTTCGAAGGTGAGTAAAACACAGGCTATTTTTAATTTTTGGGTGAACTAACCCAATAAATACCACAATAGATATGAGTCAATAAAATGTGTTTTTTTTAGTGGTGGCCAAAATATGTAAGGAAGAGGGGCGAAAAAAAATTGAGTGGAGGTCAGTAGAGCATAACTTGCTCATAAGGGGTGGGGTCTTTGTTTTGGGGGAAGGTGGGGGGGACAACCCTTAGCGCAGGGCCTAAAACAAGGAGCAGCTGAAAGACTACACGACTATTAGGCTCCCCGTTCTGCAGCTGCCTGCATTGTCCCATTGGTCACGGCATCCAGTTGGTGGGGTGGGGGGTGGGCATTCATCAAACACAATTGTACCACTGAGGAAATATAGTAAAGCCTACAGTAACGAGAGACCTGCAGACTGGACCTACCTCAGATGACGTTATGCCACATTAAAGCTTACAGGTCTGCATATCCTAAAAGTATGCAAGAACAGATATGCTCAGTTTGCATTTTCACCTAAAAAACCACATAGGAGGTCTTTGTGAGCTTGATTAGGTGACCTAGCTGGAAATGTGCAATTAGATGGGACACAGCTGCTTTGGGAACTCTGAACATTGTTAACACAGCGCTATTTGCTGCAGCAGTCGTTCTAGGAGTATATTTGTATTTGGATGCATTCAAGTTTGCCAAGCATCAAGCATTCAAACAGTGACTGCAGTCTCTTCATGACGCTTGGATGATTTTGATACAAATGGTGAGCTTATATATTTGAACGACGTATTGGTACATATGATAATCTGCATTGTGTGGAGAATGGAGTTGGGATTCACAACACGATTTATCTGCTGCGCAAGCCTCGAAAACTTTAACCGCGATCGGTGAAAACAGCAGATGCACGGTTAAATCTGTTTAAGCCTATTACAGCCGTTCCTGTTGGTGAAATAGAAAAAATAGCTTAATAACAATGCCAAAATTAAACATCTGCAGCATCAAAACCAACATATCTACTCATGTAATCTGTCAAAAAACCAAAAGCAAGAACAAGAGCAAGCAGAGCTCCTTTAC
The DNA here is from genome assembly GCA_032359235.1 of Enteromius mattozi. Taxonomy (NCBI): domain Eukaryota; kingdom Metazoa; phylum Chordata; class Actinopteri; order Cypriniformes; family Cyprinidae; genus Enteromius; species Enteromius mattozi. The sequence continues at coordinate 12,953,416 of JAUMHE010000067.1, forward strand.
TCCAAAGACAGAAGCCAGTGAATCAGATTCTTGTTTGCTGCAGACGGATTAGGAGATGCCTGTTGGGAGCCGGACAATGCCTCGCTCATGAATAACCTCCAACGCCTGCAGAACAATGAGGAGTGACGCGCTAGACTGTCATCTCATTAGATGCTTCATCACATGGGTGGAATCAAGTAGAACAAATTAGGCACTTTTTTTTACACCCGTTTTAATAAACCAGTGATCTTCTGCAAGTTCATTACAGTGTGAAGATTTCATAGCCAGAGCCATATTAGGGAGTTATAAGACATTTTGGAAGACATTTGAGGAATATTTTAGGAAACAAACATTGTGTTGTTTATCTCTTGAGTGGTCAGTGAATTCTGATCGTTACTGACAATATCCGGATCGGCATTTGAGACAAAGCTCGCACAGAATCAAACATGGATTTTGAATTGGGCACGCAAGATAAGCAGCGTGAAGAAACTTCTAAAGGAACATTCAGTAGACAAACATGCATAATGTGGTCAAGAAAGTTTCAGGCAGTGTCTAACAATGAATCTATGCTCACAGAAAAGACTAAATTGTTCCAGTGTGTGTCCTATTAAAAATAAGTGTTAAGATGATGTTGATGATGATGATGAAGCACACACTGAAGAAGTTACAAGCCTTCCTACTGTTATCTCCCAACAACATTTTAGACATTGTCTGCTTCTATTTATAAAGTAAATGCATTTTGGGATACTTTTCTGGAACAAAGCCTAGAGCCGTAGAGCACTTCAAATGTTTTCTCTCCCAAGAGAAGTTAATAAAAAAAGCTTCGAGTCACTACTTACTTATACTCCTAATAATACTAACAATTTAACATACATATCTTAACTACATTTAATGATTTTTTTTTTTTTTTAACAAAACTAGCAACATTATGTTCTCAATTCTCAACATTATGTTTGATTCACAAGGAAAGCAAGAACTGATAAAAATGTGTGCTTTGAATGCAATGTAAGTGGCTTTGTATAAAAGCATCTGCGAAATGCATAAATGTTACTAATGGTTCTTACATCATTTTCTAAAGAATAGCACCTAGTAATTCTAATGTTTTCAACAGGAAAGAACAGTTTACACATGTAAAGTAACTGATCCTAAGTAAGGCCTACATAACATTTTAATCTTAACGATTAAATAGAGCAAAGACTGCAAAAACAACTTTGCATAAACATAATCATGTGTATCAGAAATGCATAAAAATGTATCCCACATGTCAAATATGAGAGACATAAACAAATACAATCATTATCAATATCATTGTTAAAAAAACAACAAATGATTCAAAATGGCACTGAATCATTAAGCAGATGGGAAGCATCACAGGATTTTGCCATAAGAGTGAACAATATTTGTTACGTTTATGTTAAGTTTAAGGTATAAGGTCATATCAGATCAATGGTGAAAAAGAGTTGCATGCTGTCAATAACAGCCATAACCTAAGCATTCACATTTTAGTGCAAACATGCAAATATTCTTCATGCACCAGTGCAAAAGTTACATTTTTGCACCTCGCATACCAATGCAATACATGCTTTAATAATATCAGTCATTACATGCTTAAGCTTAATGGACCTCAGCAGCAGGGCTGACCATACAGCAAAGTTCAACTGCAAAATAAGTCAAAATTTAAGAGGCGCTTTCATTCTCAAACAACAAACGTTCTGTGAGACTTTGGGGTACCATAATAGTGAACTTTGGGGTCTCGTAGTAGTGCTTTACAGTAATGAACCTCTACAGTATTTTGCTTTTATCATATGCACGGTATATTCGATTATGATGTCTAGGTAGGCAGCTGAGATCTAGAAACAGCCATTATCACCATGTTCCCTCCAATAAAAGTAGGGAGCTGCGTTAACAACAAATAAAAACAAACACAGGAAATTAAGAAGAATCATGGAGATCGACTGGGAAATAAAGATTAAGTATTAAAAAAAGGCACATAAACATCGTATTCTACTATAACATACGCAGACATGGACGTTGCGTCTGGTCAAAACATCCAAATTGTGTCATAACAAAATCAATGAGCACACAAAACTAAGGAATAAGCTGTAAGCTAAAAGTGTTTAACTTAAGAAAAAAAGGCAAAAAGCACGTAAAAAGGGTGTGAATGAGAAGGAGAAGAGGAAAAAGAGGGAAAGAAATCCCTTGTACGTCTCCCTCATAGTTCACAGCTGGAAGTCTGGGAGAGATGCAGCATTAGCGGCTAATGTGAGCTAGCTTAGCTGCCATTGTTTTTACTACCTTAAAATCCCGCTTTTAAAGCTCAAATCTCCCCGCTTCGCGCTGTTTTTAAGAGTGCCGATCGATTTTCTATTTTTCCCGCGCGGTTGGGATTTATTTCGAACGGCTGGCTTACCTGAAATAAAAATGAACTCCAGCTCGGCTCCATTGCAACACTTAAAAAAATCTGCAGGAAACCTACAAGAAATCTACAACAAAGCAGCTAAACATGGCAGCTGCTACAACTTCCTGTAACCCCGAGGGCCAAACCATTTCATCTGATATACGCGCTGCTGCTGCTGCTGAGATTCTGCCAGCTCACTCCATCACAGCGCTGCACTCACAAACACACTTTAGAGCAATGAGACTTTTTATTTTTAATCAAACATTTATGCATTATATCATCAAACGACTTTTAACACGACAAATCGAAACGGAATGTCAAGAAAATTATTAAATGAATATGCATATTTTTAGGCTACTACATAACTGACTTAAAAAGTAAAAATACAGAACAAAGTGAAAACGTTACATTTATTTTAAAAACGTCTTATTTATTTGTTTGTTTGATAATAGCTAGTTTTTAATCAAGTTAAAGGTGGTGCATTAACTAGGACAATGTATTTATAATCGACCAATATGCATGCCTATAAAATGCAATAAATATTAAACACACACACACACACTTTATGTGTGTGTGTGTGTAATATACAATCTAAACATACATAAACATAGAAATACACAAGTAGCTACAACAAATTATAAAGTAAACAGACATCCAGTTTTGGTGTGCATTAAGTGAGAATACCAAATGAAAAATATTAAGATTATGTAGCTATATGGAGTAACCAAGACAGATGTCGAGGCGGTGCAAATTATGTTGTACTCTGGATATTGTGTGTCGGGGCAGATGGTGAGGTAGTGAAAACACTGATAATGTTCAAAATGTTAACTGTAAAATGCATCTCTCTGTCTTTTGTTTACTTGCTTTTATATATATATATATATATATACATATATATATATATATTTTTTTTTTGCTTAATTGCATTGTTTTCATTCTTTAGCACAGTACATGCAACTGTAACTTTAAAGTTATCAACAATTGAAAACTATATTTTAAAGCATATTTATATTCTTAATTCATAAGATTTCACAGAATTTTCATTTCATGATTAAATCATTATTATATTAAAAGACTGTTCGTTTTGCTTGTTTTGACCCAAAAGATGACATATTGTGCTGTGTGTTTATAGTGCATTTCAACATTAGGAAGCCTGAGTTATTTGACAATTATTTTAATAAGAAAAAGATGAGTGTAATGGGTCAGGACAGATAAAATGTTCAATATAGTGTTTAACTATTTATCATGCAGAAAATAATTTCATTAGCTTTCTCACTCTCAGAGCAGGTACAGGACAAAATCTCTCATGAATTAGCATTGTTTCTCCATTCCAGCAGGTTCTTTTGAACAATTATTTTGACTGTTCAGGGACATTCAGAGATGTTGCATCCCATTGTATTTTTAAATCTTTGTGACATTGTACATTGGGACTCTTTGTCTGAATACAGTACAATGAGGGTTTGGACAGATGCCTGTGGTCAGCCCGTTTCCCCCAGCTCACACACTGAGGTCTTTTCCTGGTGACAAACAGACCTTTTTTCAAATGTAGCAATGCAAATTTTATTTTCTGCACATTTTGCCATTTTTGTAGACAAATTATTCAGAGGTAAGTGTTTTTTTCTTGTCTCTATTATTATATTAATCAGGGTAATGGTCATGATGTTGTACAATTTGATTAAATGAGTGAGCCATTTTATTCCTACCAAATTAAATAATGACTATAAGAGGACTATAAGGATATAAGGATAATTCAGGATAATTGAGACATTTTTTCCCAGTCACCTAAATGGCAAATAGTGTCCAAATGTAACTAAATTCACCTTAGTGTGAATGACACAAATAATCAAGCAGTTAGATTAAGCTAAAAAAATGTGAAACATGCATGATGAGGAATTGAAATCAACATATTTTTATCACAAATTTCATAGGGTTTTTATTTGCCTAAAGAGTAGATTGTTTACACAAAAATGAAAATTTGCTGAAAATGATAGCCTTAGGACATTTAAGATTTAGATTTGTTTCTTTATCGGGACAGATTTGGAGAAAATACTTACACACAGTGTTTGTAAAAAATTGATTGAAGGAGTCATGTTATAGATTATATTGTTTTGAAATCATATTCTGACAGCACCCATTCACAAAAGAAGATTTGTTAGTTAGCAAGTGATGTAATGATGATGTAGTGATATTAAATTTCTCCAAATCTGTTCAGATGAAGAAATACACTCTTCTACATCTTGGGTGACCTGAGGGTGAGTAAATTTTCTGCTAATTTAAATTTTATATACTATTCTTTCAAGAAATAGCAGAAAATCTCTGCCTTTCCTCTATTTCCTTGTTTTTTCCAGATTAAAAAAAATGGGGGACTGGTCAATTCTGGGCCGCTTTCTTACAGAGGTACAGAATCATTCAACGGTCATCGGTAAGATCTGGCTGACGGTGCTTCTGATCTTTCGCATCTTGCTGGTGACCCTTGTTGGAGACGCTGTGTACAGCGACGAGCAGTCCAAGTTCACTTGCAATACGCTACAGCCGGGCTGCAACAATGTCTGCTACGACACTTTCGCCCCCGTCTCACATTTGCGCTTCTGGGTCTTCCAGATTGTGCTGGTCTCAACACCTTCCATCTTCTACATCATCTACGTGCTGCACAAAATCACCAAAGATGAGAAGCAGGAGACAGCTGGGCAGCTGGAAGGAGACGGTGTGAGACTGGGATTTGGACACCAGGGAGAAGAATGGAGTGGTCAAGATGAGGAGAGCGTGGAGCAAAGTCTCCTCCAGGATGATTTTGGTGAGGTCAGCAAGGATCCAACCACACTCTCCAGTCAGGTTCTCCTCATCTATATTGTTCACGTCTTGATCCGCTCCGTCCTAGAGATCACATTTCTTGTCGGTCAGTACTACCTGTTTGGATTTGAGGTGCCTCATTTATTTAGATGCGAAACGTACCCTTGTCCAACACGGACTGATTGTTTTGTGTCGCGAGCCACTGAAAAGACCATTTTCCTTAATTTTATGTTTAGCATTAGCTTGGGTTTTCTTCTGAACATTGTGGAGCTTCACTACCTCGGATGGATCTACATTTTCCGCATGTTGTGTGCTGCCTGCTTCCTGTGCATCAAGCCAGAGAAGGAGCTTTATTCTCAACGCAACCCTTTGCTGCTACGCCTCAGACATTCAATGCGAAGCAGGCTGGTCCTGCAGTCCCCCACAACCACCTTGTGTGAAGAAAAGACAGGGACGGCTTTGCTTTCACACGGCCCAGCCATCTCCTTCGAGACTGACTCTACTCTTGAATGCACCTCAAAGAGGAACCCAGAGGAGAGGGAACACATGAGGCTGAAATTGGCCAACATGGCTAGATTTACTGGGAAAAAGTCCTGGTTGTAATGTGTTTTGAAGGTTTTTATTTTCTCTTGTTACATAAACTCATTGTAAATTTCATTGCATCCTGAACATATTAACAAGTTACAGCTTTCACAATGCATGTGGAGGTTCTTCTGCATCCAAGAAGAAGTCAACTTTCAGAGCACTACATGCTGAAATCAGCAGAAAACAGTATAACTTCTTATCAACATAATCTTTTCAAATAGAAGCATTTGAATTGGAGCAACATAAAATGATATTAATGACATAAAAATATTTTCTCAAACCTATTTGTTTGAGAAAAAACTTCTTTGTTTAAAGAAAAAACTTAATGTAAATTTACTTCATGTGAGAAAATTTGTCCCAGTGTACTGTGTTGATATGAGGGAATTTTCTGTATTGAATGTTGTGTTTTAGGGTTGCCTGTAAAAGGAAAACATACTGGTAACTCTCTATTGGGACTACAAATTTTCAATTTTTTTATTAGTATTTCTCCTACATTGCAGTAACCTAATAAATTATTTGTGTGTTTCGCTCAAAATGAGTTCACAGGATATGTGAAACAGGCCTAAAACTTTTAGTGATTGAATATTATGTTATGATCTTGTCAGCTGAGTTTGTAACGTAATTTTGTGTTTGATTCAAATGCTTGCAATGCTTGACCTAAAAAAGTTTAACCCTTTTAGAGCTTTCATTATAAATCGAAATGCGCACCTTTCAAAAATTTTGAAATGCTATAAAAATGAATATTATATATTCAGCTAAATGTCCAAATATGACCATCACATTTTGTATATTACATCTCCTAAATTGTATTATTACTTGACTGTTTTTTTTTTTTATGAGATCCATGAGATAATGACCATGATTTATTATTTATTTCTTTGTGACACTAAAAAACATATAATGCAGTGTCATGCACAACAACTCTTGGGCCAGTGCTTTATCTGCGCATGTAATACTTGCACATTAGGTTGATCTGAGTGTTGATTTAGATTCATATCCAGTGCAAATGCTTCTGTATATGCAATGCACAGTGAGAGATTGCTTGATACTCAAAAAAAGCTTACTTTTTAATCTATATACATTTTTATTTTTTGAGAAATTAAAACGTAAATATATTTTAAGTTGAATTTCTCTTAGATTTCATATATTGTTTCTTTTAAATATAGCATTATCAGAAAATTCCACAATATATTAATAAGCAACACAACTGTTTTCAGCATTGACAGTAAAAGGTTCTAAAGTAGAAAATCAGCATATTAGAGAGATTTCTGAAGGATCATGTGAAGATGAATACTAGAGTAATGGCTGCTGAAAATTCAGTTTTCCCATCACAGAAATAAATGACATTTTAAAATATATTAAAATAGAAAATATATATATTTTTAATTGTAATAATAATTCACAATATTACCGTTTTACTCTATTTATGACCAAACAAATTCAGAATAAAAGACTTCTTTCAAAAACCTTTAAAAATTTGAACAGCCCCTAACTTTTAGACTGTAGTGTATGCTAATAGGTTTTGTCCATCACCAAAAAGAGAAAAGAGCACAGAGAATAATGCACACTTGATCAGAAAATGATTTACAGAAAAGGCATGTAACACATTCATTAGCACATAAAATAAATTACTTATTTTAGAATGAAAAAGAAGATAAAAGAAACATAAAAATGATAAACAAAATTTATATTATCCTGAATTTAAAAGATACCAAGAACTAACAACAAGAGCTGACCTCCTCAGCCACTGACTTCTCTCCACCAGGCCATAAGGGGGCACTGTTTATTTTGGATCCCATTTTAACAGCTTCATTCTGAACGCTGTCCGTCCCGATCCTCTTCTGGATTTCAGAGGCCATTGTTAAAAATGCCTTCTCTACGTTGTTTGCATTCTTGGCACTTGTCTCCAGGAATGGGATTTTGAGTGAATCAGCAAATTCCTGCAAACGGTGCAAATGAAAGTTCAAATATTTGCTTAGATCTGCCATTTCTGTGGAACAGACTTAAGTTTGCATAAGAGGAAGGCTTACCTTTGCTGTGGTAAAGTCTACAACCTTTTTGGAGGCAAGGTCACTCTTATTACCCACTAGCAACTTGGAAACATTTTCACAGGCGTAACGGTCAATTTCTTCTAACCATTGCTTCACATTGTTGAAAGACTCCTGTAAAAGCAAAGTACTTCATTCTCTATAACCAAAATGCTATAACATTTTTGTTATATTTAAAAGTATTACCTGCTCTGTGACATCATAGACTATTATAATCCCATGTGCCCCTCGATAATAGCTGGATGTTATTGTTCGAAATCGCTCTTGCCCTGCCGTATCCCACTTCAGGATAAAGTAAAAATGTTACAAAAACACGTATGTTTTATGCAAAAAGACTAAAAAATGTATGTCATTCTTCCTCTAAGCATCTAAGGCCTTTTTGCCAACACTTATTTGACTGGTTAGTCAGTTAATCAGCAAATTAACAGTTTGGGTCAAAAATAACTAGATTTTAAATGTCTTGTTTAAAACAAGTCTTATAATGAGATGAAACAACAAAAAAATCAACCCAGGCAGACATGAACTGACACAAACCAACTAAGTGTGAATATGAATGTATTCAAATATCTCTAATATTTATACTCACAATCTGCAGTTTAACTGTCTTGCCCTCCATTTCGATAGTTCTGATTTTAAAATCTACTCCAATAGTGCTGATGTAGCTCTCTGTATAGGTGTCATCCTGTAATTGTGTTATTAACAAAATTTTTAACTTGTTTCTTCCATAACAGATTCTTTAAATAATCTATTTTGTTTTACATTGATAAAAACAACTTGCACATAGATCAAGATCGTGATAGTGAGTAAATAATAGAAAAAATTGACACTTTTGGGTCAACTGCTTTAAACAGAAAATGGCTTACAGCAAACCGTAGAAGTAAACATGACTTTCCTACACCAGAGTCCCCGATCAGCAGCAACTTGAACAGGTAGTCACTGAGGAAAAAACATTATAATATTACTAACATGCTTCTGTACTGACATTCATGCTCAGGTTAAGTAGAATTATTGTTTTGGGGCAGAAGTTATAATACTAATATTAACAAATTAGAGGCCTCTATTCATCACAGCTTAAGAAAGTCTGTCGACTGTTAGCAACACAATGTACTGTAAACAAAAAAACTAGCACCGCAATAACATAGACAAGCAATATTGAGAGCCAAAACTACTTACTACTCAGGATTCATCCTTAGGGTTATTAATAGCAGGATGCTGTTTAAACGTGTTTCAGCTTGATTTTCTTTGTTCAGCTGGTTTCTGTCCTTGGAAATGCAAACAGCAACAACCGTGGCAATAGTGAACCCAGATCCTGCTCCATCATTTATTCAAGCCTTGATCAGGTTACAAAGTGGCCATTACCTGTTTCTTAAAGTTGCAGGCCTGTAGTAGTGACAATAAGGGTGATAGGCATGGCATGTAGAAAAGCATATATTGATTTCTGCTGAATGCTTTAGACACAAAGCTCTTCATGAATTGTGTGACTGTTAACCGCCCAACATTATGTTACTGTAGTGTCAGTACAGTAAGTAAGTTAATCACTACAAAAGTATAACCAAAACAAAACAAACAAACAAAAAAGTTGTAATCCTCATGAGATTCATATTAACGGAAGAAAAAGAGTTAACCCAAGACAATCACCAGTAACCAGGCCGAAAACCAACTTGTAATAGCAAACTACTGCCGCTAGAGGACGCTGAAGAATGAGATAATCCACTCGGCTCATTATTGGTGAATATTAGTCAGTGCAAGATATTACATTACAAAAGGGTTTTAAAACTGTATAATTTTGTATTAAAAAAAAGAAAGAAAAAAAATATATTTTTAATAAGCAGAAGATTTTATCAAAATAATCTGAAATACATTAGCCTATGTTTTGTTGAGAAAAGGTAGCTGGAGATTAGATGCTTCACAATAATTGAAAACATCACCACAAATGGTGAATTAATGTACAACCCAAAACACTTTTTTGTATTTTTATATTTTATAATTTACCCTTTAGTATGACTGTCATGCTGAACATTTGAATTGTTTTTACAATTTCAGTTAATTTTCAGTTCTGTTAATGTTACACGGTATTGTTGCTAGTTTTATTATTAATTTAGATTTTTTTTTTTATACTTTTGTTTTTACATTACAATTGTTTGTCTGTTAGAAATGCCATACAGTCATTCAAAACAGTTATGGCAATAATCTTGCTGCAAACAGATACAGTGACAACAAAACAGTGCAGGCCAAGACATCCAAGAGGACCAATTATTGTGTTCCCTGGACTCTAATACACTCAAGAGGCCTACTGGAAATACTGCAACAGAAAAGGACTTCATGAAGTCATGTATGGCTTTTCCTTAAAACGAAGATCACTACAATACATTTTTTTTCTTTCTTCAGAAATTTCGTAAAATAAAGCCTGGAATACACGACCTGGTTTTACAGTCTGAACAAGTTGAGGCTAGTTAAGAAAAGTCAGAGCCACTCCGCAGATAGATTCCACAGAAACTTGGGTAGGCTGGTGTACGGTGGCCACAGACTCCCATTTTTTTAGCTTTTTTTAAAGCAGACTCTGACTCCATCCAAACATGTTTGATACTTTCAGACATTTTTAGAACACATTTGTTTTCATTTGTAATTGCTCCTAGCAACAAAGCGTGCATTTCTGGCATGTGTTTGTTGTGACTGGAACAACTATTTACAGAGTCTGTAAATGTATGATGCCTAGTGTTCTAAAAATCTGTTCAGTTTTTAAAAGTCATGTAGTGTAATACAGCCTTAAAGGGAAAGTTCACCCAAAAATTTAATTTTGATGTTTATCTGCTTACCCCCAGGGCATACAAGATGTAGGTGACTTTATTTCTTCAGTAGAACACAAAGATTTTTAACTCAAACCGTTGCAGTCTTTCACTCATATAGTGGACGTCAATGGCAACCAAATATGTTTCAAAGAAGTCACCTACATCTTGGATGCCCTGTGGGTAAGCAGATGAAGATCAAATTTTATTTTTTGTGTGAACTATCCCAATGTTCCAAATGTTTACAGGCCTACATGTAGCACTAACTGTAAAAATGCACATAATTTAATATTTAACAAACAATACTTCGACAGGGCAATTGGTTCGCATTCCTATTCAAATCAGTTGCAGACGTGGCCTGGTAAATGTCTTGACTGCTTTACTTCGTAATCACTAACATCTATTGAGTCAGTCATGTGACTGATCACTCTGTATGACTCCTTGCAGCAGAAAGGGAAAAGAGTTTGTTTTACACAGTTACTAAGAAGCCACTCTAAAAATCAATCATAAAAAGTATTTCATCAAAGTACATAGCTAAAATTGTTGTAAAAAGCAAAAAAGAGGATTTCTGAGCCCAGATATGTAGGTGTAGTTTCTGACTCCACCAGCAGGGGCAATCTGGCCTATGTTTCCAGCAACTCTTCAACATTTAAAGTGACCTGAGGCTTAATTCACTTACTCAATTCGGGCCTTTGGTCTCTAGAGTCTTAATCAACTCACCGCAGCTTTCCCTTGACCAGTGTTTCACAGACTTAATTAAATATGTTTCCTCTCTGGTCTTTAGTCCCAGTAGGGTCAGTGTTTTCATGGTACATTGACATGGGAATTCTGGATTCCTAGACCTGTGTTTTACATTATGGCACATTTTGTGCGTCTAACTAATTTGACACTCCCAAGTCAAGGCCAGGGAGCTCTATGCTAGTGCACTAAGAAATATATTAATTGAATCAGACTGTTATAGAAAAGAGATGTCCACAATGTGCAGTAAAATGGGATCGTTGCTACAGAATTATTGATATGTAACCGATTACTAAATGTGTTCATGGTGTGCATTCTCAACCAGATTTGTTAACTGAAGTCAGAGTTCTGACACTGATATGTCTTAGTGCATGATAGAAATATTTAATAAAAGCAAAACCATAAAAACTGTTCCTTTGGTAAGAATGTCTCAGTAGTTTAAGAAGTTTTTGTTGTAATTCAAAAATGATTGAGATTGAAAACACTTGCAAGTAAAGGCTGTGAGACATAAATCCCCAAGGTTTTATTAGCAACAGTGTTTGTAGTTTGGGTGGTGGATAACTGGTGAAGCACAAGAGGTTTATTCTCAAAGGGTTTATTATAAGCGACAAAACAAAACTAGAGGCCATTAATAGACTCTCCCACAGGTCTAATCATTTAGACATCACAAGGTGATGAAATGGTCTAACGTTTGTAAAAAAAAAAAAAATAAATAAAATAAAATCAATGGACTAGCAAATATATGTCAGGTTAAGTATTTAATTTTATTCATATTTGCAGTAGCCTCAAAATTCCCCAAATCAGGATAAACGCTGACAGTTTTGGGACTGAGACGTGATTAGATTGTGAAGTAATAACCTCTAAAACAGTTAAAACATCTTATTTGAAGTTTGACTAGAATCACATATGTCACTAAAATGCCATATTAAACTATCCAAGCTAAAGTGGACTGCACACACACTCTGGACATTAAGATTGACTTACTGGGAGTTTGGACTGGAGTCAAACCTGCACTCTTATTAAAAAGGACAACTGCTTCCCTAAAGAACCTTCCAACAGTTTCTTTTCATAGTGTAAAGAACATTTGAATACTCCAAAGAACCCTTTCCCCTATAAAGATTCCATGTATGTAAATGGTTCTTCATGGAAAAACAGATGCCAAAAAAGAACTTGTACAAACATGGCTGATGTCTACAAACATTTACAATACTGGTACTGATGTGGTACTGGTGTAGTCCCAAGTCTCCTGTTACTCTTCACCCCTTAGTTTCATGATTTTTTCCCACAGATGTGGGTGATGTCAGAAATATGGTTGTCTATATAAGAGTAATGTATTTCACTTGAATGCAGTCTCTTCTACTGCATGAGGTGAGAAACACGAATTGCATTGTCTGTCAAATTATATTATATAAAAACAGTTTTGGGTGTTTGATATTTATATTTCCATATCCATATATTTCACAGGGTCGTAATGGAGAACTTATCCATCATAGTCAGTTTTGAGCTGACCCTGGATCCATTTTCCATCCCTTCAGGAGCAAAATATCCCATATTTCTCTTTGGCATCTTCATTTATGTGTTTGCCGCTGTTTGTAATCTGATCCTGTTGCTCCTCATTATTCTGACACAAAGTCTCCACAAGCCAATTTACTTCATTTTATTCAGCCTTCCTCTGAATGATTTTGTGGGAATCACTTTTATGCTTCCCAAAGTTCTCTCTGACATTGTGACTGAAACCAATAACACATACTATCCTCTCTGTGTGCTCCAGGGTTTTCTGCTCCATGTGTATGGGGGTGGTGTTTTGTTCATCCTGGCTGCCATGGCTTTTGATCGCTATATTGCCATTTGTATGCCTCTGCGATATAATGCTCTAATGACACCCAGAGTTGTTATAATGATTGTGGCTCTTGTGTGGGGGTTTGACTTTTTATTCGTTTGTACATTGTTTTCCTTGCAGGGAATGCATTCAAGGTGTAGATCCCATATTGTGAGTGTGTTTTGTGACAATCCTTCACTTCTAAAGCTGGCCTGTGGTAATACTGTAGTTAACAACATTTTTGGCTTATTTACAACAGCCATAGTGCAGATTATTAGTATTTCCATACAAGTATTTTCTTATGTAAAGATTTTAATCACCTGCTTGGTCACGAGTAGGTCTGATGCAAAGAGCAAGGCCATCAACACCTGTGTAGCCCAGCTGGTAATTTTTATCATATTTGAAACGGTTGTGACTTTCTACGTCCTGTCACACAGGTTCTCAAATGTTAATGCAAATCTGCAGAAAATTATGGGGATGCTAATTTTTTTGGTGCCTCCTGTTATGAATCCAATTGTTTATGGACTGAACAGCCAAGAAATCCGAAAACACTTCTTAAAAGTCTTTCACAGAAAAATCACTGCTTAAATGTGTTTATTGCCTCAGTTTGTGCCAAGATGTCTTATTTAGCCTTCTGCTCATGTTCAAAGACAATTCCAATTAATTATTTTTAATATGCAGAGGGCAATTGCACAACAATTTTCATTTTTGAGAAAATTAATGGTTTCATATTAATGCCAAGACCTATATATGATAATAAAATAAAATAAAAATCAACAACAGACGTGTCTCAAATTTTATAAAAAATGACAAATCATAATCAATTAATCCACAGACTCCAGTTATACTCCTGAAACAAATGAATAAGAACAAGCACATCAGGCAAAAAATGCAAAAAAAACTTTTTTTTTCTTTTGTACTAATTTTGTACTTACAATAGAGAATGCAGAAGTGCATTATGTCATTCTCA
>JAUMHE010000067.1:13026567-13036888 GCA_032359235.1 Enteromius mattozi
ATATATATATATATATATATATATATATCCTCAATAAAATACTCACAGGCATTGCTTGTTATTTTTCTGTTTTCTTAATACCTCTATAATCATTTTACAAGATCTAGTTGTTTAGATACAATCCACAGTCTGAATGACTGAATGACTGTAGGAGCTATATTTTTTCCCCTTTCCAGCCATTTTCTGAACTATTCTGGAACCAATCTCAGCATATCAGGCCATAGGGAGGGAAACACTCTGGATGAATGGCCAGTTCATCACAGGGTTGACACATTTACACATATTCATTGTCAGGCCATTTATAGTCTCCAATTCATCTGCCCTGCACTTCTTCTGAAAATATTCATAGCATCTGGAATAAACCCATGCCAACCAGAGATGGGAAGTAACAATGAACAGATAACTTTGTTACTGCACTTAAATAGATTTTTCCTGGTATCGGTACTTTACTTTAATTTTTATTTTTCTGACCTTTTTTTATTTTCACTCCATACATTTTCACAGAAATATCTGTACTTTCTACTTATTCCATTTTCAAACCCAGGTTTGTTACTTTAGTTTTAATCTGTATTTGGCTGCATGATCAATATTATTTCTTGTCATTGTGCTCCTTTTTCATCCTAATGTAATACAGAAAACACAACCCTCATTGGTGAATCCGTATAGCATTATAGAATGGCAACTGACGCCCTTATCTCAATGATCCAAGGTTGCATTAGTAACCTGGAGAGTTTCCTTTTGAACGGTCTCTCCCATTGTGTAGCACACATTTAAGTTTTAAAACCTGGTAAAAAGCCTGAACCGGGATGAGTAAATACAAATCATTCTCTGAGTTAGGAAGGGCCAGAGGGTAATGACTTGGTAATGCTCTGAATGGAGTGGAGAACAAATAGGCACATAGCTGTGTCTTGGTAAGAAGGCAACCCTACAGCCATTAGGTCTAAACTCAAGGCATGAAGCACTAGCCGCATTTCCATTAAAGATTTGCACAAAACTTTGGCGATATTTGATAAATGTCGATAAAGAAGTATTTAGAAATGAAAGCGTTTCCATTAACCAACATTATGCGTTATGCAGTTGCATTATGCATAACTAAAACCTAACCCTTTGCCTCTCGCAATAAGTCATAGCAACGATATTTGGCAAGATTTTACGGATTTTGGATATATTTATACAAAGGATGCGTATGCATCTATCTTTACAGAAGCGGCACGGAGAGATACTTCAGAAACGTGCATGGCGAGGCTGGAATAAACACAAGCATCAACCGAGTGACCGCTATCAGCTTCAGTGTTGTATCAGAGTCGAACGGCACCACAGACGTGTAGTTTAAACCAGTGGTTCTCAACTCCAGTCCTCAAGGTCACCATTCTGCACATTTTGTATGTCTTTCTTATTTAACACACCTGATTTAGATAATCAGCTCATTTGAAGAGAGGTCCATGAACTGAACTCAGTGTGTCAGATATGAGAGATATTCAAAATGTGCAGAGCGGTGGGCCCCGAGGACTGGAGTTGAGAATCACTGGTTTAAACTGTCTATGCATTAATAGCAGAGAAAGCCCCTTAAACTCTTGAACGAACACGTATTAAGTGTTTCTTGGAGGTTATAATACATTTAAGAATGATCATATGACTTTTTACATATGTCATGTGACCTGTTAATGCGAAAAACCTGTTACCATCGCAGTTTTGCGAAATACTCCTTTTTCGAGTTGCCTACAAAAACCACCTCATGTGAGCGTAAAAACATTTTTTGCAATATATGGGATTTTTTGCAAAATTGACGCGTTTCCATTAGGCGTATTTTCAATTCGCAATTGCAACTTGCACAATTTGAAGGGTAATGGAAACCCGGCTATTGACTGACAGTGCTTGTAAATTGCTCAGACACTTGACTGATGCTGGAGCTAGAAAAACGGAGGTCTTAAGTAACAAGGACCACAAGTCGGATAACTGAAGCCGCTTAAAGGGAGAGCCTCATAAAGCCTTAAGTACTGTGGAGAAGTCCCATGTTCAGTATGAGGATGAGAGTGATTCAGTTGCTAAATCATCTTAGATTCGTCCAAGATACGTCCAAGAGTTTTACACTGTCTGTTATTGTGGTGACATTTCCAGACCTTGAAACATGCGGCTGAAACAAAATGTGATAGATTTTTTGACATATCTATCAAATGACCTCAGGGGCGAGCCTTGGCCAATGAAAGCTGCCATGGATTCAAGACCTTCAGCTGTGGAGAGGAGGTCTTTCCTCAAAGGAATTGTTAAGGGGCTGCTAATAGCAGCTAGAACAACTTGGGGAACTATGTCTGATTCCTGCACAGGGGGGGCACCAGGAGGCCCAAACACCCAACTTCCTTGACCCAGCTGATGACCTGAGAAAGCAGGTAGTGTTACGTGTTTTGATGTTCTCCGTTGTCATTTCCCCATGTGCTCTTTGTTTTTTCCCCTGTGACCCAGTTTCAGTTAATTAGCAATTCATGTCAGGTGTGTCCAGTCTATTATCAGTGATTGTCTCCCTTTTATAAGTTGGTTCCTGTCTTTCAGTTCTTGTCCGTAACCGTCAGTGTATACTGTGTGTAACTTGATTCTCCGTGTTTCTTTTATATTAAATAATGTTTCATTACTATGACGACTCACTTTATGTCTTGCCGTTACACCAGCGTGACAGAATTACGGACCTAAACAGTTTGAGGAGGATAACCACACCAGAGGAGATTATCCACCGCCTCCTGATGGGACTGCCTCCTCTTCCCACACCACGGGAACGCAACCAACCTTCCGCGATGGCGATGCCTGGCTCCCCACTCGCCGTCTGAGTCCCGCGCCGCCACAGCTTGTTTACAGACCGAAGCCTGAACCGGGATGAGTAAATACAAATCATTCTCTGAGTTAGGAAGGGCCAGAGGGTAATGACTTGGTAATGCTCTGAATGGAGTGGAGAACAAATAGGCACATAGCTGTGTCTTGGTAAGAAGGCAACCCTACAGCCATTAGGTCTAAACTCAAGGCATGAAGCACTAGCCGCATTTCCATTAAAGATTTGCACAAAACTTTGGCGATATTTGATAAATGTCGATAAAGAAGTATTTAGAAATGAAAGCGTTTCCATTAACCAACATTATGCGTTATGCAGTTGCATTATGCATAACTAAAACCTAACCCTTTGCCTCTCGCAATAAGTCATAGCAACGATATTTGGCAAGATTTTACGGATTTTGGATATATTTATACAAAGGATGCGTATGCATCTATCTTTACAGAAGCGGCACGGAGAGATACTTCAGAAACGTGCATGGCGAGGCTGGAATAAACACAAGCATCAACCGAGTGACCGCTATCAGCTTCAGTGTTGTATCAGAGTCGAACGGCACCACAGACGTGTAGTTTAAACCAGTGGTTCTCAACTCCAGTCCTCAAGGTCACCATTCTGCACATTTTGTATGTCTTTCTTATTTAACACACCTGATTTAGATAATCAGCTCATTTGAAGAGAGGTCCATGAACTGAACTCAGTGTGTCAGATATGAGAGATATTCAAAATGTGCAGAGCGGTGGGCCCCGAGGACTGGAGTTGAGAATCACTGGTTTAAACTGTCTATGCATTAATAGCAGAGAAAGCCCCTTAAACTCTTGAACGAACACGTATTAAGTGTTTCTTGGAGGTTATAATACATTTAAGAATGATCATATGACTTTTTACATATGTCATGTGACCTGTTAATGCGAAAAACCTGTTACCATCGCAGTTTTGCGAAATACTCCTTTTTCGAGTTGCCTACAAAAACCACCTCATGTGAGCGTAAAAACATTTTTTGCAATATATGGGATTTTTTGCAAAATTGACGCGTTTCCATTAGGCGTATTTTCAATTCGCAATTGCAACTTGCACAATTTGAAGGGTAATGGAAACCCGGCTATTGACTGACAGTGCTTGTAAATTGCTCAGACACTTGACTGATGCTGGAGCTAGAAAAACGGAGGTCTTAAGTAACAAGGACCACAAGTCGGATAACTGAAGCCGCTTAAAGGGAGAGCCTCATAAAGCCTTAAGTACTGTGGAGAAGTCCCATGTTCAGTATGAGGATGAGAGTGATTCAGTTGCTAAATCATCTTAGATTCGTCCAAGATACGTCCAAGAGTTTTACACTGTCTGTTATTGTGGTGACATTTCCAGACCTTGAAACATGCGGCTGAAACAAAATGTGATAGATTTTTTGACATATCTATCAAATGACCTCAGGGGCGAGCCTTGGCCAATGAAAGCTGCCATGGATTCAAGACCTTCAGCTGTGGAGAGGAGGTCTTTCCTCAAAGGAATTGTTAAGGGGCTGCTAATAGCAGCTAGAACAACTTGGGGAACTATGTCTGATTCCTGCACAGGGGGGGCACCAGGAGGCCCAAACACCCAACTTCCTTGACCCAGCTGATGACCTGAGAAAGCAGGTAGTGTTACGTGTTTTGATGTTCTCCGTTGTCATTTCCCCATGTGCTCTTTGTTTTTTCCCCTGTGACCCAGTTTCAGTTAATTAGCAATTCATGTCAGGTGTGTCCAGTCTATTATCAGTGATTGTCTCCCTTTTATAAGTTGGTTCCTGTCTTTCAGTTCTTGTCCGTAACCGTCAGTGTATACTGTGTGTAACTTGATTCTCCGTGTTTCTTTTATATTAAATAATGTTTCATTACTATGACGACTCACTTTATGTCTTGCCGTTACACCAGCGTGACAGAATTACGGACCTAAACAGTTTGAGGAGGATAACCACACCAGAGGAGATTATCCACCGCCTCCTGATGGGACTGCCTCCTCTTCCCACACCACGGGAACGCAACCAACCTTCCGCGATGGCGATGCCTG
Source organism: Enteromius mattozi (assembly GCA_032359235.1). Lineage (NCBI taxonomy): Eukaryota > Metazoa > Chordata > Actinopteri > Cypriniformes > Cyprinidae > Enteromius > Enteromius mattozi. Next base: position 13,031,426 of record JAUMHE010000067.1, read on the forward strand.
GCTCCCCACTCGCCGTCTGAGTCCCGCGCCGCCACAGCTTGTTTACAGACCGGAGCCACGAACATGCAACCCATCCCCGCAACCCAACCCAACCTTCCCACCGCTGAGGGTGAGCCTAAATTAGAATGGTGCAGGGAACTATTTGAAGTATTTGAAGTGAATCTGATAGACTGGTTTGGAGAGGCACTACCTGGCCCTGTATCTCCTCCATCTCCGCTGGTTCCAGCCAGCTCATGTGACTCTGTGCTCCCACTGTGATCCCTTGTCTTCGCCTCCAGCCATCGAATCCTGGACTCCACCTCGATCCTCCGACCCTTCTGCTTCGCCTGGGCTCCTAGCTCCCTCGTCGTCACCGTGGCCCGTCGTCCCACCAGCTCCACCGGGCTTCCTCGCCCCTACGGCTCTGCCTTGGTCAGTCATCGACCATCCTCCGCCTCGGGATTCCACTCCTCTGGCTTCGCCTCGTCACTCCATCCCTCTGTCTCCGTCAGGCTCCTCCTTTCCTCCGGCTCCACCTTCATCCTCAGTCGCTCCGGTTCCGCAGCACTCCTCCAGGTCCCCGCCTCTGCCTTGGTCGCCTGAGCCTGCAGCTCCGCATCGGCCCTCCGGATCATCGGTGTCACCCTGGCTCTCTGTCTGCTCGACTCCATCCTGGGCTCCCTCTCCATCAGCGGCATCTCCGTCGGTAGGATCCATGGAGTCGTCAGCTCTTCCTCCACCATGGCTCCTCCCTCCATCGACTCCGCCCTGGGGCCTTTGCATTGCTGGTCTCTGGATCACCCTCTGTTTCCTCATACTTCGGACTCCTCCCTGGCTCCTTCCACCTTCCACTCCACCCTGGACTTTGTTATTTTGTTTGTTATGTTTCTGTGTTTTCCTTTTTGCTCCCTCTTCCTCTTCACGCCCTCCTCCAGAGCCCCCACCCTCCCTCCTTTGTTATTATTTACGGCGTGAGGACACGCCTATCTGGGAGGGGGCGATTTGTTACGTGTTTTGATGTTCTCCGTTGTCATTTCCCCATGTGCTCTTTGTTTTCTCCCCTGTGACCCAGTTTCATTTCATCGTCTATTATCAGTGATTGTCTCCCCAACTGCTTAACAGTGAGTGATCTGCCTTTTTTGACTCTCGCAACTGCAGTGAGGATCAATTCGATCTAAGCAGGAGACAGCTATGCCTGCATCATGGTTGAATCCCACACCACACCCAGATAAATGGTCCTCTGTATATTGCGATTAGTCTAAACCCCAACTGGGACAACAACTCTATGTTGAACCACCATCTCCTCTTATTGAGCTAGAATCAGCCAATCATCAATATAATTTAGTATGTGGATGCCCTGGAGTCACAGTGGAGCCTGAGCAGCATCCACACTTTGTGAAAGTCCAAACGGAAAAACCTTTTTAGCCTGAAAAGCAAACCTCAGGAAATTCCTGTTCTGAGGAAGGATGGAGACATGGAAATATGCATCTTTCAGACCTATCGTGACAAACCAGTCCTCGGACCTGATCTGAGACATGACCTGTTTGATAGTGAGCATCTTGAACTTCAGTCGCAGGACTGGTAGTACCGGCTGTTGAACCCGGCTTCTCTTTCAAGAGGAGGGACCACCTCGATATTTTCTAACACCAGAGTCAGCTTTGCACCCACCACATTGGAAACGATCCTGCTGAAACAAGGTTGAGGAGAATCAAACTGAATTCTGCAACCTCTTTAGTCTTCAAGAACCATCTTGAGAAATTTGGCAGAAGCTTCCACACTGCTAGAAATTCTGCTAAGGGAATCAGTCTCTTGAGACTGACCTCAGGTGTAATAGGAGAACTCCTCAGAGGATTCCTCAGCCCCCATAATCAGTACTTTCCTGGCGGACACTGGAAAGTGTACTCATCAGAGACCGCTGTGCCCTGAAGCACCAGCGGTGGCAGTGTTAACAGCTTGGTTGTCTGTGATGTTGAGCCCATCCATTGGTCTGATTGCACTCATAATTCAGAGTGTGGTCACCCTGAAGAAGTGACATCTTGAGTTCCTGAAGGGGAACAGTTCTCTTGGAACCACCATGCTGGCTAGTTCCTCGAAATGAGTTCTTAGAGCTATGCATTGAGAAAGCACCTCATTACTTCTGTCTCACTTGTGGAGTTTCTGGCTATCGGTATGAATGAAACAGACACTATATAAAGCATGTAGTCTCTAATGCTTACAACAGATCATTTTGGGTAAAAATAGGAAAAATAACACTTTTCTCGGAAATACTGATATCCAAATTAAAATTTTAAATTTATTATTTTTAAATTTATTAAATTATTACATTTAAAATGCCCCTATTATGTCATTTCCAATATTGCCTTTCATGCAGTGTGTAATGTAGCTGTATGTGAATATAAGCGATCTGCAAAGTTATAAATCTGAAAGTGCACAATAAATAAAGTTATTGTCTCCCAAAATAAAGAACCAACTCTATATAGCCAATACAGTCTAATGACCACTTCGTATATATTTTATGAGGTGTCTAATTCGTACAAATTTTTTCAACCTCACTCGTACGATTTGTCCAAAACCCCAATAACGGGTATGTTTAGTGGCGGGGTTAGGTGTAGGTCATTTGTACAAATTGCATGGCAACTCGTAAAAATACGTACATTTAGCAAAAATCATATCAATTTGTACGAATAAGATATTTTATTTATTTATTTAATTTTAATTGTAGGGTCTCTTGTATCATGTATGCTTCTTTACTTTAATTTGAGTGAAAACATATAGTCAATACTTCTGGTTTGACCAGAGTCTTTTTAAACACTAGTACTTTGACTTGAGTGAAGGATGTGTGTACTTTTGCCATCCCTGATGCCAGCATAGGGGGAATCACACAGAATGGCCTACTGGCTGAGCGTGGGCCAGGTGCATTCATGCTGTGATGCAACAGTGCTGTTTACTACCATGCCCGGTTTTATGGTCCCAGGCCTTAATTTATTTTTATTTTTATTGGGGAAAGCATTTTATCTCTTCAAAGAATGTCTTACTCTTTATACCATTTGGTGACAAATTTAAAACATGGTCTTATATCGACCTGGGTGTAGAAATAGGCCACAGTAAGATGCAGGTGATCATGGAATAAAGGAAGCTAAACCATAGGACCATGCAGCACAGGCCACAAAAACACTAATTTCTAAATCAATGACAAGTCTTGTAGATTCATATTCTTTAAATATGTGAAATATGTTTGTAACTATCAGTGGAAATGTAAAATGACACTATAGTCAGTTATGTTATATCAGACAGATCAAAGTGGTTGACACTCTCAGAAAAAAGGCACAAAGCTGTCACCATACCCTAAAGCACAAAAGGTAAAAGGTAGATATTTGTACCATTTTAACCATAAATGATACATATTAGTACCTTAAATGTACATATTAGTATTTAAAGTACACATTTAAAGTACTACTACATGTAAATACATCTAAAATACAACATATACATAAATACACATATGACAGATTTGTACCTTTTTTTTCTTGAGAGTGTAGTAGATTCAAGGCAATCTGTACAGCATATTAAATTTGTATTTTTTTTAAACTTTAAAGCAAGGTCTATGCTTGTGATTGTAAAACTTGTCTGTAATGGTTTTTTTTTATCATTCAGGGCAAATTTTTGACAAAACCCATGTAAAAATCCATGCAATATACATGATGGACATTTTTGTACACAAAGAATTGATTCTCATTTCATCTGTTTTTATCATAAACAGAATTCTGAATGTAAATGCACCAAAGCGTATACTAGTATTGACAGTTATATTGACCCATTGTACAATAAAGGCCTGTGTGCACATAGAAATTAGAAATTATTGCAATGAATTCATGGTCATACAGTTATAAAGTGCATTGAATGATTATTTGTTAATTTAATTATTGTTATTTTTGCTTTATAATATAGGAGTTCACAGTGTACACATAGATTGAACAGCTGTTAGGGACATTTGCATGCAGTGTTTCCAGATGTTGGTGTAAGCTTGTCTAACATGTCGTAATATATTGTATCAAAGAGTGTAATGCCACAGTAGGCTCGTCTCTCATTGGCTGCCTAACAAAACTGCGTCATCATGACCTCATTTATCACCTGGAGACCCATTAGTTGTTAGTCTTGCAAGTCAACCTTTTGTGTACTGTAGCAACCATAATTAGTCATTAGTTTAATGAATGTACTTAGTTTAAATTAGTCATGTTTGTTTCTGGTGTCTCAACAGGGAATCACAGTAGGTTTATCAAAACAAGATAATGAGTCTCTTAGGGATATGCATGATCAGTCAAAAGTTTCATAACAAAGTTACACTATGAGAAAACAATACTTTTATTAGTATTAGATATTAAATCAGATATGGCTATACAAGTCTATTTTAGTTGATATCTTTATATAAACTATTTGTTTACGGTGAAGTTTTGATGTATAAAACATGATGTATTTTTTTTTGTGAATTTGATATTTTTCTAGTTATAATTTTACAAGACCTCATGACATAACAGTAACTTTGTTATATTTGACACTTAAGTTTATTTGACAATTAAATTTTTTGGTCACCTATGGCATTTTTGTAGCTTAAAATGCCAAATTATTTGCAATATACACATACAAATACATTTATTTTCCTTTTTTAAAATAGTTGAAAGGTAAAGTTTTGTAACAGGTGTCAATGGCCTTTTATAGCATACACTGTTAATTCTGAACAAGAAAACAAAATGTTTAAGAAGAATGATCATATTTCTTTCTATGGATGTTTTGTTTATATGTCTTATTTTATATATATATATATATATATATATAAACATATTGTGCACACACACACACATACATATGGATGATTCTATAATTGCGGGTACATTTGGTGTCCCCACAAAAACAGTCATTATTTTTTCTACTTTTTTTTCAAATGGTTATATTTTTTGTTATTTTAATTAATTTATTATTGTGCTTTATGAATTACAAGATGTGCATTCCATAACAATATAATAATTTATTTTAAAAGTGTCTTAAATAGCTAAAAATCATGATTTCTTCTTGTCCGCATTAGTCAGTGTATTTTTGTGATCATATATCAATGTTCAATCAAAATATTTTATAGTACTTTTCTTTTGGCAACAGTTTAATCATTTTATTTATTAAAGCCCTAAATAGGTACTTAATTCTACAATGTTAAATTATTTAAAATATATTTTTTTTTCTTAGAAAAAAGTGTGTTCCCAAATCTTGTCTCAACTCTGTTACCATGCCATATTTTTCCTTTAAATTGGTGGAATTATCTCTGAGAATTGTGGATGTTACAGGAAATGATGTCACTTTCACTCACTGATAAGATCTGAAGCACTGAAAAGTATCTGTGCTCTCTGAGAAAATATTCGAATCTAAAAACTTCTTACACCAAGAGTTATTTTTAAAACATCAACTCTGTTACCACAATATCAAAAGGAAAACAGA
>JAUMHE010000067.1:13070559-13082332 GCA_032359235.1 Enteromius mattozi
CTCCTAATTAGGCTCAGCTGCCGATGATTTGGAGCGCTGCGTGGCAATAGAGAGAGAGAAAGAGCAAGAGAGAGAGACAAGCAAAAAGAGAAATCATCTTCACCCAATCAGCACGCTCTTACGTCACGGGACGTAACACCCCCACCGTTAAAGTAATAAACAATAAAAATTGTTTATACTAAATGCATTCACTTTCACAACAAGGAAAAATAGAAATAACACCTTTCACACCTGTTTTTCCTTCTTTTTTTTTTTTCACCACCATTTGAAATAGCTTATGTTCTGGACAGCGCATCAGCTACTACATTGTCTGAGCCTCTCTTGTAGCGGATATCCAGATTAAACTCTTGGATAGCCAGAGACCATCGCAGGAGCCGTTGACTGGAGCTTGACATGCGGTCAAGAAAAGTTAACGGATTGTGGTCCGTATACACAACTATAGGGGTCACACTACCACCTATATACACTTCGAAGTGTTGTAGTGCCATTAATAAGGCCAACGCTTCCTTCTCAATGACACTATAGTTCTGTTGACACTTTGAGAATTTCTTAGAGAAAAACGACACAGGATGCTCCACACCGCAGTGATCATCCTGCAGCAGAACTGCACCAGCTCCAGTAGCCGAAGCATCAACCTGCAACGTAAATGGGACTTCAAAATGAGGAGCTTTGAGAACAGGGGCACTACAAAGTCCTTTGCTGCATTAAAAGCATTTTCACAACTAGTTGTCCAGGTAAAACTTTTTGAAGTGCTCAGCATATCAGTAAGTAGGGAGACAACTGAGGAAAAATTTTGGCAGAATGCACGATAATATCCACACATTCCCAGGAATCTGCGCAGTTCACGTTTATTAGTGGGAACAGGATACTCAATGATAGCTGTGATTTTGGCTGTAACTGGTTTTACCATCCCTTGACCAACCTGTTTACCCAGATAGGTGATCACTCCCTTTGCGAACTCACACTTGGCCAGATTCAAGGTCAGTGAGGCATCTGTCAAACACTGGAAAACACTCTTAAGGGTTAAAAGATGTTCCATCCACGTAGATGAATAGATAACCACATCATCAATATACACTTCACAGTTCTTCACATCTGCCAATACATTATGCATCAATCTCTGGAATGTAGCTGGGGCATTCCGCATCCCAAATGCCAGAACCGTGTACTGCAGAAAATTGTCTGGGGTGACAAAAGCTGAAATCTCTGAGGCTCGGGGAGTTAGAGGCACCTGCCAGTATTCTTTCAGGAGATCTAACTTCGTCACAAACTTTGCATTCCCTACCCGGTCTACACAGTCTTCTACTCGTGGAAGGGGAAGGAATCAGCTTTAGTAACGTTGTTGACTTTGCGAAAGTCTGTGCAGAAGCGATAGGTGGAATCTGGTTTTGGAACCAGTAGACAAGGCGAGCTCCAGGGACTCTGACTTGGAACAGCAAAACCATGCTGTAGCATATATTCCACTTCAGCCTTCATTATACCACGTTTCTGGGGGTTGACACGATTACGGATGCTGTTTGATCGGGGACGCATCTCCAACATCAATGTCATGAGAACACACTGCAGTTTTTCCTGGCACATCTGCAAAGAGTTGAGGGTATTTATTCAGCAAACCAGTCAGTTCATCAGCTTGACTTTCATCAAGATGAGCAAGGTAGTTTTTCACATTACTTAAAATAGCAGAATTCTGTAGTCGTGTGGAGGAAACTTGAACTTCTCTGCTATTCAATCCATCTTCTTCCATGGTATAGTTTGTAACTACAGCCACAGTGGAAGTTGGCACAGTCAAACTCTCACCCTTTGTTTCATTTGTTTCTTTATTACACTTTACTTCACTTTTGTCCATGTTAGACACATACTTTTTCAGCATGTTGATGTGGCACAAACGGCTTTTGCGTCTACGGTCAGGTGTATCAATTACATAATTTGTGTTACTCACTTTCTTCTTGACCACGTAGGGACCAGCAAATCTTGCTTGAAACACAGACCCAAGAGTGGGTAGCAAAGCCAACACAAAATCTCCAGGCTGAAAAGATCGGTCAACAGATTTTTTGTCAAAGCGGGTTTTCATTTTACTTTGTGCTACTACCAGGTGTTGTGTGGCTACTTTACGAGCATGCTGAAGTCTTTGGCGGAGTGACTGGACATAGTCAGGGATAGTCACGGGTGTCGAAGGTTCGGTCAATAGCTGCTCACTTAACAACTTTAGTGGCCCCCGTACCACATGCCCGAAGACCAGCTCTGCAGGACTGAATTTCAGAGATTCTTGCACAGTTTCTCTCACCGCAAATAGGAGAAATGGAAGACCTTCATCCCAGTCCTTTCCCGTCTCCATACAGTAGCTGCGCAGCATTGTTTTAAGTGTCTGGTGAAATCTTTCAATCACACCCTGTGTTTCTGGGTGGTAGGCACTGGACAACTGATGATTTACGCCAAGCTCCTTCAAAATCTGTTCAAACATCCTTGATGTAAAGTTGGTGCCACGATCCGTTTGGATTATTTTTGGAAGTCCAAAAATGGAACAGAACTTGATCAACTCTTTCACAACCGTTTTAGCTTTCAGATTTCGTAGTGGAACAGCTTCAGGAAAGCGTGTTGCAGCACACATGATAGTTAAAATATACTGGTGTCCTGCCTTGGACTTTGGCAACGGACCCACGCAGTCAATGACCAAACGTTCAAATGGCTCATTCATCACGGGAATGGGAGTGAGAGGGGCTACCGGAACTTTCTGGTTCGGTTTTCCTGTGAGTTGGCAAACCTTACAGGCTTTGCAGAAGGCAGACACAGCAGACTTAATACCAGGCCAGTAGAAGTATCTAGAAACACGGTAGAAGGTCTTTTTCACTCCCAGATGACCAGACATTACATGCTCATGAGCCAGCTTCAATACCTGTATACGGTAACCATTTGGCAAAACTATCTGCTGGACCTCCTGACAATTCTCATCTTTGATGTCTGGTTTCCATCTGCGCATCAATAATTCATCATCCCAGAAATACATCACACCTGATTTAGACGCATGCCCAAGATCTGCAGCTTTAACACACTTCACTAGAGTTGGGTCTTCTCTTTGTGCCTTTGTTAGATGTTCTCTACTCACTTTTAAGGGGGTTTTTGATTCTGAACTGGAATCAGACTCAGGTTCAGGCTCTACAGACAGCATGTATTCCAATGGGACAGTTTCAGGAACTAGAAAGGAGTCAGTTAGATCCACCACTTCCTTGAATTTCTGTGCTTGTGCACGCGTCACTGCGCATGCAGGAAAAACTGAGGGATACAAAGTAGCAAGATTAGTAACATCTTCTACAATTGGAGTATGGGTTACAATCGGGGTAGGGAAAACTTCACCACCTGCTAAATCATTCCCTATGATCACATCTATACCTTCCACAGGTAACCGTTTACGAACCCCCAGCTTAACCAGTCCACTGACAAGATCAGACTTCAAGTGAACTCTATGCAAAGGTACATTCACACAGTGCATTTCAATGCCCCGGACCAATACATCATGCCCAGTATATGTGTCAGCCGAAAATGGTAAGAGACTTTCAAGAATGAAGGATTGGGCTGATCCTGTGTCTCTCAGCATAACTACTGGTTTAAACTTAGCATCAGGAAAATCAGAGACCATACCTTCCAGAAGAAAAGGCTGATAACTTTCTACATTACTGGAATTTGATTCTGGTATGGGCTGAGCAAGAGCTACACTTTTAGTTCTGGAGTTCACATTTTTTTGTTTCCACAACTGACAATCTGCAATCAGATGCTCAGGACTCAGACAATAGAAACATTCCCTCCTCTCATTACTCGTATTTTTAAATTTACGAGGATTCTTTGCAAAATTCTCCACTCTTACAGGGCGCATAACACGAGGCGCTACACTCTGCGATTCAACTACACATTGCGGGGCGAATCTTGACTGCCGCGCTACGGGAAAAACAGTGCGATGCGTCAGTACAAATTCATCAGCCAAAACGGCTGCATTGGACAAGCAAGCCACTTTCTGTTCATTCAAGTGAACCACTACATTTCCTGGTACACAATTCTTAAAATCTTCTAGTAAAATTAACTCCTGCAACTGATTCAAGGACGTTATTTTACTAGCCAAACACCATTTGTCAAAGAGAACTCTTTTCTCCCTTGCAAATTCAACATAAGATTGTCTGGCTGTTTTCGCATGCCGTCGGAACTTTTGCCGGTATGCTTCGGGAACAAGTTCAAACGCACGTAATACTGCTGCTTTAATTATGTCATAATCCAGAGATGACTCGACTGGCAGAGCAGAACAAACCTCCTGCGCTTTTCCAGTGAGGCTGCATTGTAATAAGAGAGCCCACATATCCTTTGGCCAACCTAACTTCCCTGCAACTCGCTCAAATGCGATAAAATAAGAATCCACCTCCGCTTCTCTAAACGGTGGCACGAGCTTAATATATCGACTAGGATCAAAAGGAACATTTACTGATACCTGATTATGTCCTCCTGACAAGGGGCTAGCTACTGGCTGTACAGGAGAAGCAAGTGAAGAGACTTTGATACGCGGTGAAGGGACTGGTCGCGCAGCCGCGCTCTGATCTTCTAAAGCGAGATAAGTGAAAGGGATCTCTTCTTGGTCTCTGCTTTGCTGGTGTTCTTATACACTGCCTGGTCCACGCTCCTAATTAGGCTCAGCTGCCGATGATTTGGAGCGCTGCGTGGCAATAGAGAGAGAGAAAGAGCAAGAGAGAGAGACAAGCAAAAAGAGAAATCATCTTCACCCAATCAGCACGCTCTTACGTCACGGGACGTAACATGCTACAAGATATAAAGCAGTGCAGAGTCTAGCCATGAAAGCATTAATGCTAACATCATTACATGCCAAACTAAACACTGGTCCATGATCACAAAAGTAACTTGGTACAGCATTGGATTTACAGAATGATAGTCGTGTGATCGAAGACACCACAAAGACAATCACACCACCATTAAAAGTCCATAATCCTACAAACACTACAGACATGACAGTATTATTCACTATGGCATGATATCTTAATGGCAAACAAATTGCAATGAAGCGGTCATACGCCAGAACAACAAGAGTGAGGCTCTGCATAGTACTAAAGAAGTGAACAAAAAACATGTTTGCCAAACAAGCATTGTAGGAGATGTACTGGGAGTCAAAAACAAAAATCTTCATAATGTTAGGAATCAGTGCATTAGTTTCACAAAAGTCAGCCAAGGCCAAGTTAAACACACCAATGTACTTTGGACTGTGCAGTTTCCGGTCAACAACTATAATAAAAATGACTACAGAGTTCTCAATTACAGCAATAATATAAATAAAAAATATGAAAATGTAGTAATAAGTGCTGTATGGTATACCTGAAAGTCCAATGATGAAAAAGTATTCAGGACGAACAATAGAGTTATTCTCAGAAAAGCTTTGACTTACAGAACTCATGGCAGCTTTACGTTTGGTGTTTTGTCCAAGCTGAAAATAGAAATTACCACAAAAACATAAGCAACACATTAACAGAAATTAACTATAACATAAGATTAAGATTAACTATAACATAAATTCATAACATCAAATAAACCTACAAAGCCAGTGTAAAAAACTGACTGTGACTTCATTGTCTGTGACCTACTTTGAAATGCTCTGTAAATACAAAGCCCTATTATGCTGTCCTTCTGCACATTTACACGGGACACTGGATATCCTTGACACTGAAATCAAATATATATATTTTCTCAAAAATCTCCTGAGATCATTCTGAATGACAATTGTAACACTGACACTGATGTAACACTTGCTGTTTTCTGGACAATACATTAGCTTGGAGGGCCAGTTGAAAACGTGTCTTCCTCTGAACATCCACTATATTTTTACTAAATTTGATTGTTACAAATGTTAGTATCACTTTAGCAATAAAGAACATTAAACAAAAAATTCATGGACCACCACAAAACATCCTTTGTCAGGTAACAATGCATTTATTACAGTATTTTTTCATCTTTGTTAACATTAGTTAATAAAAATACAATCATTCATTGTTAGTTCATGTTAGCTCAAGGTGCATTAACTAATGTTAACAAAGACAACTTGTGATTTTAATAATGCGTTAGTAAATGCTGAAATTAGCATTAACTAATATTAATCAAGGCTATAGAAGTATTGTTCATTCTTAGTTCATATTAACTAATGTTGTTAACTACAGTAATGTTAACTAATGAACCTTTTTGTAAAGTGTTACTGAAATGTTGATTAAATATACTACTACTATTATTATTATTATTATTTAAATATTTTCAAGTGGAAAAGACACTGATCTCATGGAATGACTTATAAACATGGAATGTACATGGAATGTACAAACACTTCATACCTGTTCTTACTTAAATGTCTATATAATTTATGTGTTTTTGTGCTACTTTGTGCACTATTTTGTATATTTGTATATCATTCTTTTTATTATTTGTGTCTTGTCTTGTCACTGTCATTCTATTGCACTGCAGAGCTCTGTCACAAAAACAAATTCCTTGTATGTGTAAACATACCTGGCATACCTGATTCTAATCTTGTTCAAGTCTGACTGAATAATATTGAGCACATCAGCAATACAAGGCTTAGATGGTTTGGACATATAAGGTCCAATATAATCTAGTTTTTAAAAAAAAAATATTTACAGTTTTTTTTTTTTGGACTAGTCTAAGTGTATTACAATATTACAGAATAAAACAGAAGTTCCCAGGTGGCGTAGTTGTTTGTACATGTGTCTCCTGTGCAACAACACATACTCTATTACGAGTACTGCTAATTAACAAGTGATGAACTTTCAATCAAAGATGATGCAACTCTTGCTATAAGTTTCAAAGCAAATGCAGAAAACGTTCTACATTGAGACGCAGAAAAAAGATAATTCTGATTTCATTATCTTTGACATTGAAAGGCTTTAGGATACTGTTGTTAATTTTTAAAATAATACATATTTTAAAAGATTTTCACCTGCTTCTGCTTCAGGCCTAGATTTCATTCTAGACATTAAATGGCAAATTAACAGTAGGCTTTCAAGCTTTAATTTGCAAATGGCAATAAAGGTTTAATACAAATACAAATACATACTGTAAATATTACCATGAACGGCATATGCTTAATATGATAAAAAATTAACAACATAATTTATGCTCAAGGTAAAGAAAGATATTAGTTTGTGAATGCACATTCAATAGCATAAGTGGGATCTACCAGCCTAACAGAGTCTTAGTGAAAATGTGTTTCCATATCCATAATATTAATTTCTCCAATTAAAAAGTTATCATGTTTGAATTAGGAAAGACATGTACTGGATCAAGAACTACTGTGTCAAATTATGATATCTGAATCACAAATTGCTTCTTAGCCTTTTAGGAGGCACTTAATAACAGTTAATATTCATCACACTCTGTTGTAATATTTCCCAGGACACTGTTACAATCCAGAGGGAATTAATTGGATGAATTAGTGCAGCGATTCACGCAAACACACATAATTAGTTAAGTGATTAGGAAATGCAAGTTACACTTTTTACAGGTTTGACACAAAGAAATAAATGACAGTCAGTAAATATGTAGAATCAAAGACTCTCACTCCACTCATGTATCAGCTGATATCAGTTTAAATTCTGATGCCTAAACTTGTATTTGTTCTGTTTTTCCGTCCTTATAATTTGACAGCTATTGTGAAAAGAAACTAATTTGGATTCTTAAAATTGCTTAGAAAATGTGAATATTGGAAAATAGTAATAAGAAATAGTTGCAAACAGTGATTACTTGGGTTCAAGTGCTGTAGGCATTAAAGCACATAAGGAAATAGAGATATTAAAACATATATGTTTATATAGGTTATTTCCGTGTGGGTGAGGACATTACATGTATGCTAATGCTGACTTTTTAAAGATGATTAAATCATTATGACTTTATTTTTTACTAATGTAAAACGTGCTCTTGTTTAGCAAGAGTTGCATCATCTTTGACTGACAGATTAGGAGTGTTTATGTCTGCCTGTTTGTCAAACTTCAGTTGTTAGTTAGCAGCATTCATAAAAGATAACAAATTATGTGTTGATGCACAGGAGACCATGTACAAACAGCTCTGACACCTGAGAGAATCCTGTCTCCCATCACCTTGAGTACTGTAGATGAAAACATCATTAAAAAGTTAGAAGGGCAGTGACTTTGTGACCTTTGAAAACTACTTTATTAAACATAATTTTTTCACTTATGTCTTTAATAGGTATATAGTTGCATAATACAATTAGAGGAACTGAACACCAATGCATACAAACAAGTGAGGGTCTACACCCTAAAATTATTTTCTTTTTAAGTATCATCAAAATGTCACTTTTTTAATCTACTTTGCTAACAATAAATATAACTCACATAATTAAATAAAATCTTCATGTGTGTTCTTTTTGCATTAATTATGCAATCTGGTGAGAATGGAGTGGCTTTTTACACACACTTGCGGTCCACAATTGAGAGAGCAATAAATAAAGAAAAGTCAATTAGGAGTCCTGAGAAAAATCTTTCAAAAATCTTTCTTCTCAAATAGTTGAAGAACAGGCCAAAAACATTACCCTTATCAGCTTAAATGCTATTTAAAGTATTAAAAATTTGTATATGACTTTTAAAAATGTAATGTTGATTAAAAAATACAGTACATAGCATTATGTTTTTAAATCACACATTTATTTGTTGTTATATTAAATCTATGTTTGATTATTTCTAAGGAACACAAAAAGCAACAAACTCATAGAATGACACCTTTACTTCTAAACAATGTAAACAAACCTTGACATTCATAAAGAGGCATACTGTACATGTGATGTCAGAATTTTGTGGGAGAAAAATGGCAAAATTAGGCCTACCAGTTTTGTGGGGGGTAAATGAAAAAATGTACAGATCACTCCCTTCCAGTAGCATTTTTGAAGTAATAATCATTTTTGAAAAGAGTATTAAATTATATTTTTGACTAATGAGCCCAACACTAATTGTTATATAGGGGTATGCATATTTGCCCACTCAGTAGACCACAGACATTTCCTTGTCTGTAAAACTTAATGCGTGGACAAACTAATAAGTTGTACTGCAGTTGCTAGCATCACATTATATACTTAATATTAATTATATCCTTTATCTACTTTAATGTAATGTTCATTAATGAAAACAGAAAGGGCAAGTCTGTTTGCACACTACTGGGAAAAAGTGGCTCAGGATACTGTAGTTAATTTTTCCAAATTACGTATTTCTGATTTGCCTTCAGGCTTAGATTTTATTCTAGACATTAAATGGTAAAATGGGCTACCAGACTTTACTTTGCAAATGGGAATATAATAAAATATGCTTATAGATAAAACAAAAAATTACTAACATATCGTATGTTTAAGGTAAAGAATGATACGTTTGTAAATGCACATTCATTAGCATGAGTGTGATTTACCAGCCTAACACAGTATTAATTAAAACTTGTGGTTTTTTAATAAATCCATCAAGCCATTGTTAACTTCAAACATTAGCTTTCAGATAAAGCTCCATATCCATAATACTGATTTCTCCAATTAAAAATTTGTCATGTTTGAATTAGGAAAGTAATGTGCACAGATCAAGAACTGCTGTGATATTTAAATTACAAATTGAATTTTCAGGCTGTTAGGAGGCACTTACTGTAATAATAATTACTATTTATTTCCATACTGTTGCAATAGTGTCTCAGGATACTGTTACAATCCAGAGGGAATTAGCTATTCACACAAACACACACACACGCACACACATACTTAGTTAAGTGATTTAAAAAAATGCCAGTTGCACTTTTCACAGGTTTGACACAAATAAATAAAGAAATAATGACAGACAATAAGCATTAACATTTAAAGACCCTTATGATGTTTAAATGATTTAGCTATATCATCATAAGGGTCTTTAATTCTTAAAAATGACCATCGCTCATCTCTCATCCCCATGAAGGCCTACTAATATTAGCACAATGTGCCTGTGTCACCCTCTTCTGGTTAAATTTGGGATGCAGTAGCAGATGATCTGTGTTACTAAGATGCCTTTTAAATGACCAGGGTTACTTTACAAAATAAATTTACACTACAAATGCGTACAAACAAACAAATAAATAAAAATTGTGTTTTCGTTAATGCACATGAATCTTATGATCACGTAGAACTTTTATTGTATTCTTTGTGGCCTGGTAAACAAAGGCCACATTTGCAGACCTCATTTGAAGGAGCGCTTTATTCGGCCTTGGAAAGCAGCCTTTAAAGGATACAGCCTCTGAACTGGGACACAGCCATTTTGTTAGTTACAGTATGCTGACTGAACACACAGTCACAAGATGTTTGCTCACTGACGTGGTCAATACAATCTTCACGTTTTCTGAGATGCTGCTGACCTTAACTCTTACAGCCAGACCAGAAATGCAGAAAAAATATATAATTAATATTTAATAACTTAAATGAGGATTAAGAAATTACTGTATGATGTTGCTGACTTATTTTATTAAATATGATTCAATCATTAATGAATGGTATATTTTTTTTTATTACTGTAAGACATTCTCTGTATTTCTTCTGAAGCTTTCTGCAAGAGTTGCATCATATTTGATTGAAAGATTGAAAGTGTTTACATCTCAGAATAACTCTGTTTGTCAAACTTCAGTTGTTAATTAGCAGCACTCATAATAGATGACAAATTATGTGTTGATGCACAGGAGACCATGTACACACAGCTCTGACACCTGAGAGAATTCTGTCTCTCATCACCTTAAGTACTGTAGATCAAAACATCATTAAAAAGGTTTTTTTTAGAAGGGCATTGATCTTACAAAACAATTTTATTAAAACATATTATTTTCCACTTATGTCTTTTGGTATAATGTATTGCATAATTAAAACTTATCATTTTCTTTTTAAATAAATAATCAAAATGACACTTTTTTAATCTGCTTTGCTATTATTTGGGCCTGTCCAAATACCCAGACTTGTGGTCTTGGCTACTTGAAAGAGCATGAACACAACAGGAAGTGTGAGAAGAGTCAGTGCTAGCATCCCTGTCTATGTTCTTTATGTCTGGTTGATTTTTGGAGTCAATAAATCTTTTATATTGACTGTGAGCAGCATCTCCTTCCTTTTAATCTGGTCATGTCCCCACATGCATGTTTTATTGGTGCAAAAATGAGCATGTGTATTTTTATATCATTTGCAACTGCTTTTTAATACTTATTTAAAAGCATCACAAGTACTAAATTGTGTCGTCTGTTATAGTGACTACTGAACATACATTTAGAAGTTTATTTTAAAATAAAAATAACTGAAATTGAAAAAGTTCTTGAATAACACTGTAAATGTGTCCCATCAGCTAATCAAAGGTTCTACACAAATTTGGAATCTTCACATACACTGGAACACATGGCGACAAATATAGGAAATTCATCATTTTAGTAGTACTCGATCTCTGCAACTCCAAAATCAGAGCACAGTTAAATAAAAATCTATTTATATTAGTGGTTTCAATATTAGCGATCATAATCACAGCAAAATTAGCGATCATAATCACAGCAAGCATAATCGTATTAACATAGGTGGCCTACGCCGATTTTAATCGAATTATACAGACATGTAAACACCGTAATCATAGGCCCGCGCTCTTTTATGGCTTTTACTACTGTTTCGGCTATTTAAATAGTTCAGTTTTGTGTGTAATGGCAAAATGATTATTTTTCGTTTCGTTTTTTAAGTCAATTTAGA
>JAUMHE010000067.1:13096406-13112511 GCA_032359235.1 Enteromius mattozi
TAAACAGATGAAAATGAACCAGTTAAATAGTGAATGTGAGTGGGTGTGGTGGTGAACAGCAGCTGAAGGTGATGATTAAAAGCATGTTGCATGGTTTTAGTGGCACTTTATAATTCTCTATATACCTTTTTAGCATGAGTGAATGAAAATCAAATACATGTCAGTTACTTTACTATTAATGACTAATAATGACTAATCGATGTAGAAAGTTTTGTATAAGTGTTTTCAAACTTCTGAGCAAGAGTTGCATCATCTTTGATTGAAAGGGTTTTTGCTTCAGGGTGACATCTCTGACCTCATCTGATAATAAGCCACTTGGAGACATAGAGACATGTAGAAACAAAATAATGTTTGATAAACAAAATGTCACTCAGTGATCATGAAGGAGGCCTGCCTCTTCAGGGACCAAGCACAAGAAGTAGCAAATTGGGACTCCGGGGAAAAGACACTTTTTATGGCAACTGTTTGCATGATATTTACTGTTCATCAGCAATAAAATAATTGCTTCTATGATGTTTGCAGTTCATTTCATTTCATGAAATGTCACCTAACAATTACACAGTAAAGGTCCAGAGAGACATTGCTCAATAATAATCAACAAAGACAAAAGAGAAAGACTGAGGCCTGTAATGCTGTTAAAGCAAGATGTCATTATTGGCCTGCTTTGACAGGTGATCCATAACCAATGACCATCTAATGCAGCCATGCAAGAAAATCCTTCTTTGTTTACTGTTATCTAAGCAGAAGTTAATTGTTATAAGTTATTAATTAATATGCCCTAGAGATGTGCTAAATTATTAAGAGATGATTCAATTTGAGGTATAATTGGCCTAGAGACTTCCAAATAATCCCAGTGGAGAGATTATTAAAATAAGTGTTAACACTGTGTGTTTTCAGCCTTTTTTTTCTGAATTAGTACAAAGGATGGATAAAAAGGATACGCCTTATGCATTGTTCATAACAGGCAGAATGTAGGACACTAAACAAAGCATTCAACTTTGATCGTATTGAGGATGCATCCTTACTAGTCCCGGTTTTCTTCTGTGTTAGAGTTCTGCTCAAGATTAAATGTTAGTCGTATATGTTTTACTGCCATGGTCTTGGCTCAAAAATACTATTTAAATTATACTTTAAAGAATTCTTTATATTAAAAATATGTATAGATATATTTTAAGGGTTAGTTCACGCAAAAATGAAAATTAGCCTGTGTTTTACTCACACTTGAGGCATCCTAGGTGTATATATCTTCTTTCAGACTAATCATATCGGAGTTACTGTCACCGCTAGCGCCTCTGTGGCCCTTTCTGACCGACAACAGCGGGAACCTTCGCCGCATTCTAGTTCCCATCCGGACTCCTTATACCCACGTACCTCGGCTGATTTCGCCGCAGGTGTTTCTCATTCATTCATTCATTCGCCTTTATAAGGCGCAGACTTTTGTGTAATCTTTGCGCAGTCTTATCTGCCAATGGTGATATTTCTGAGCGTTCCTTTCCGTGTTTGTCTCCCCGTGTATGACCCTGGACTGTTTATATCGTTTATGATTCTTGCCGCCTGCCTAATTGACTTGTGCTTGTTTTGTGACTGCTCTGCTGGATTAACTCTGATATACCCGTTTGCCGTGGATTGTACCTTCCTCCTGTTAAGACAACCCATTAAAGCCTTGCACATGGATCCGAATGTCTCTGAGAGTTCATCACAGTTACAGTATATTACAAACTTTTATGAATTCTGGGCCTGCTTTTCTTTTCATGCACCACCAGAAGTCACTATCCACATGGACACTCTTATACCACACTACTATTGTACTTCACACCAGACTACATTTCACATCACCCGTTGCCCTGATTTTACTCACAGCTGTGATCAGAGATGCTTCATAAACGAATCAAAAGTGAATCCATGTGTTCTCATAAAAAATATCTATATTTAAATGTAATAAGCACATTGTAGAGGTGATTGTAACCCTCTTGAGGAATGGCAGAGAAGTCTGTCTGGGAAACACAGGCTTGTGGGAGTGCAGACCACCTTGTCAGTTGATATACGCAATGGTCACAGTGGTGTCCATACAGACCAGCACGTGCTTGTCTCATAAGTACCCGTAGAGACCAACTCAAGGCAAGGCAGGTTCAAGGTTTGGTCACTGGCATGCCCACCTTGGGACTTGAAGCCATGAAGCGAGAGCTGAAGCAGTCTCATATGAAGCAGCCCCAGCGGTGTAACTTCCGCTGCATCTGCCATATGCCCCCAGAGACTCTGAAATTGTTTCAACTGGACCGCCATCCTGCCCTTGAATGAATTCAAGCACTTGAACACCAACCGCACAAGTTCCTCTGTGAGGAATGCCATCTGTTCAGCTGAATTCATCTCCATGCTGAGAAAGGAGATCTGACCAGAAGACCCAACTGGCTGAGGTGCCTGAGCTCCACATCCCTGTGCTTGCTCAACTGATCTTGAAGGCTGATTTATACTTCTGCGTCGGACTTACGCCATAGGCTTTATGGCGTAGGCGACAGGCCTGCTTTAATTTATTCTTCTGCGCCATCGTCCACGTTGACACTTGTGGGCCGCTAGTATGCAGTGTCATGGGCATATTGCTGGTGTGACCCGCAGTACCTTGGAAAAAGCCGAAGAAGAAACGGCTCATTGGAGAACCATATAGCCCTGATCGTGGCAAATAAATAAGTGATTAAATCATTATTTAAAACCACAAAAAGAAGAAAACAACAGAACATGAGAAGCTGACATTCTTTCAGTCCCCAAAAGGACTTCAAAAGAAACAAATTGGTATTCCTTTACGGTCAATCTGATGTGCTTTATTTAATGAGGTGGCCAAACTTTGTTGTTGTAATAAGGTCCTTAACACTATAGATTACAAAACATGCATCATATTCCAGTAAGAGTTAATGGACTATACTAAATGCCAAGAACATTGGACAATGAGTCCAAGAGAGCACCATCTGGTGGCTAACTTTGGCACTCAAATAGCTGACTGTGACACAAACCTTGGTTCAGCGCAACACTCAAAAAAGCTTTGTAAGTCTTTTTTGAAGGCCTCCTGAACATTTATTTTATCTTCATGAAATTAAGATTTACAGTGCTAATATAATTTATGCAATAGATAGGCCTAAAAGGACTTTTTCCACTCTGCTGCTCAAATTTAATTTAATTAATCATATACATTAAATTAAGGCATATAAATTCATTAAAACCTCTTGCAGCAAACTGAATCATTTGTGTGTTCCTTTTAACTGTACAATACTGTACCAGCCTTGTGCAGGTGCTTCTATGCCTTAACCTGATGGACCTGCAGTAACACTACAGCATGTAAGGCAGAGGCAGCTTCTCCACAAGCTGCATAAGCATTGCTGGACAGACCAGAAGAGTACCTACAGGCTCAAGAGGGGAGGCACAGTTTGCCTCGCCATGTGGAGCCGACATTAGGACATGCTTCGTTACCAACCACTCCACTGGAGAGACCTCCAAAGGGTCATGGGAAATGCAGTTCAAAACCCTAAAACAATGAGTCCAAGAGAGCACCATCTGGTGG
This sequence comes from Enteromius mattozi, assembly GCA_032359235.1. NCBI lineage: Eukaryota > Metazoa > Chordata > Actinopteri > Cypriniformes > Cyprinidae > Enteromius > Enteromius mattozi. Next base: position 13,099,957 of record JAUMHE010000067.1, read on the forward strand.
CTAACTTTGGCACTCAAATAGCTGACTGTGACACAAACCTTGGTTCAGCGCAACACTCAAAAAAGCTTTGCCAGGCCAAAGAGGATGCTTACAGGAGTGGGGACGAAGCCTTGTAAACAAGCCAAATACGCACTGAACAGGAGATAAGAGTGGCAAAGAAAAGCTACTCGGGAAATACAAAAAACAGCTTTCAAGCAATGATCCAATATCAATGTGGAAAGGTCTAAAAGCCATTACCAGCTACAAGACACCATCCCCCAGCACCAAGGCCAGTCAACAACTGACTAAAGAGCTGAACAAGTTTTACTGCAGAAGCCTGATCTGACACCCCTCACCTTCTCTGACCATCTCACAGTTCAGCCATCAACCCCACTACTGTTTCTCAAACTGCACTTAAGATCTGTGAAGATGATGTAAGCAAAGTCTTCAGGAAACTGAAGATAAGGGAAGCCAAAGGTCCAGATGGTGTCTCTTCAGCCTGCCTCAAAGCCTGTGCTGTCCGGCTATCATCCATCTTCACAATGATCTTCAACAGATCACTGGAGATATGTGAAGTCCTCTTCTGCTTCAAATGCTCCACCATCATCCCTGTGCCAAGAAACCCGAAAGTAACGGGGCTGTATGACTACAGAACTGTTGCTTCTGTTGTGTTCTGTTGGATCTGTGGTCATGAAGTCATTTGAGAGACTGTGTTGGCCTGCTTGAAAGACATTACTGGAGCGTTGCTAGACCTCCTGCAGTTTGCTTAATTAGCAAACAGGTCTGTGGATGATGCAATCAAAATGGCATTGTACTTAATCCTACAACATCTGGACAAACCAGCACTGTGGTTACAGTGGAGTCATTTATAGGTTCCTGGCCACAACCATCTCCCAGGCTTAGCCAGCAAATCAGTTTTAAGAAGACCATAGCGGACTGTTAGGACAGCAGAAAGAATCATTGGTTTCCATCTGTCATGCCATCTTCACCCTGAACAGCTAACACAGGATTTATTACCTGTGTTCGGTAATTCATTCTCCAAGTCATGTATATATTTTTTTTATTTATACAGCTGAATATGTAATGCACAAGTAAATAATACACAAGTCTGTACATAAATCTTCTGTACCAGGTTCATACACACTATTATTTATTGTTAAGTCTTATTTAAATGTTTGTGTTCTCATGTTCTTATCAGATATCTATTTTGGGTATATATTTTAGAAATTATTTACTGATTTATTGAAACCGTGAAACAGCTCCTGTAGTGATACTGGTTGGAAATACCTCTTAGCCAATAAGTATCGAAGGCCAGTGTTCTCCCTGGAGGAACTATGTCATTTGCATTTCAGGCCATTTTCTTCAAAATTTGTCAGATATAAACAGACACATCGTAAAGGGACATTGTAAAGGGAAAGAAGTACGGCAGGTTTGCTTCTCTTTATTCACACAAATATTTTTTTAACTATCAAGTTATTGCTATTATTATAGTATATTCTTATAATATTAAACAAAATATTTTTTACATACAGAAAAAAGACCCATATTGATAGACTGATATTCATCATGTCAGTGGGAAACATCAGCTTCATAAAGGATTTTGTGATAGTTGGCTTTCCTGGACTTCAGCCTCATTACTATGGACTTGTATCAGCACTTCTGTTTTTTGTTTATGTGTTTATATTGATGGGAAATGCTTTATTTTTTGTGTTGTTTGTAATGACTAAGAGCCTTCAAAAACCTGTTTACTATTTCATTATCAATCTAGTGATGTGTGATGTGCTATTCAGCACCACAACATTACCGAAAATAATCAGCAGGTACTGGTTTCAAGATGGAACCATTTCATTCATGGGTTGTTTTGTTCAGATGTTCTCTGTGCATTATTTCGGCAGTGTTTGTTCAGTTATTCTGGCTGTAATGGCTATAGATCGCTATGCAGCAATTTGTTACCCGCTTCGATATCATAGCATCATGACAAACCAAAATGTATTCATTCTGTTCTTTGGCTCTTGGATTTTGGGTTTGCTAGGCCCCATGGCAATGGTCATTCGAGCTTATCCTCTCCCTTACTGTGCAGAAAATACGATTATACACTGTTACTGTGATCATGTTTCCATCACAACACTGGCATGCACTGACAGATCACAATATAGTATTCCAGCTCTAATTTATGCCTTTGTAATATTGTTGGTGCCCTTTGCTGTTATTATATTCTCTTACTGCTCTATCTTTGTAGCAGTTATGCGGATTTCAGGTACTCAAGGAAGGATGAAGACTTTCTCTACCTGCAGTCCTCAGCTTATCATAATTGTTCTTTTTTTCCTACCCAGGTTGTTTATTTATTTGTCTGGCAACATTGGAATAAAGTTCAGCACTGATTTGCGATTAGTAATTATTATGATGTATAGCTTGGTGCCACCAATGATCAATCCCCTTATTTACTGTTTGAGAACAGAAGAGGTTAAAAAGTTACTCAGTAGACAATTTCAAAAGAAACAAATTGGTATTCCTTTACGGTCAATCTGATGTGCTTTATTTAATGAGGTGGCCAAACTTTGTCATTGTAATAAGATCATTAACACTATAGATTACAAAACATGCATCATATTCAAGTAAGAGTTAATGGACTATACTAGATGCCAAGAACACTAATGCAAGTCTTTTTTGAAGGGCTCCTGAACATTTATTTTATCTTCATGAAATTAAGATTTACAGTGCTAATAAATTAGTTTTATTATGATCATTTATGCAATAGATAGACCTAATAGGACTTTTTCCACTCTGCTGCTCAAATATACTTTAATTAATCATATACATTATATGAATGCATATAAATTCATTAAAATGAAATGTAAATGAAATGCTATATCATTGTGGTTCAGAATGACCTCTCTGAGCAGTTCTATTTTTGTCTGAACGCCCAGTTGTTGTCACAAATGGAATACAAAACACAAATTATTTTATCTTAGTTTCTGTTAATGTTGCAGTGAAAACTGGCTTCTGTTGTTGATCGTGTAATTGTTGATTATATTCTTTGTTATAGTTTAGGAAATCCTTTGTGTACACAACGAACTTTAGAGCAGCACATCAGAAAACTTCTAAAGATATGTGAATAAACCAGAAAACTGTAACGAGTGAGAATGATAGCATTTTATTGTGCACTGGAAAAGTTTTTTATTTGCACATAAGAGTATTTTTTCTTTTTTCAGTGAATCTCACTGTAATGACTCTAAACTTTCATTCGTTACATGATAAAGCACTGTTACCATTATACTGATGGATAAAATTGGATGCCCCATGCTACTTGATGCAACTCTCACACATAGTTGTCTAATGAAATTTGTTTTTAAATAATGGGGTGCTTGCCAACTGTGCTAATAAAAAGATTCAAAACCTCTTGCAGCAAACAGAATTATTTGTGTGTTCCTTTTAACTGTACAGTATTGTCAGAAAACTATATCTATAATTATCTAACAAAAAATAATCTGCTGTTTAAAGCAATCATTTTAAACACAACAGCTGGTCCCACCTCAGAAGTCATGACCTTTGCAACTGCTTTCAGAAAATAGCATATTTTATAATGTTATCTGTTCAGGTGATATTCCTTGAGCACACTGTGAAATTAGATTGTTGCCTATAACTGTCATTTACTGTATGCCTCATTATTATGCCGTTGTATCAGCATTTCTATTTTTGGTCTATGTTTGTACATTGGCTGGAAATAGTATATTTTTAATTTTGTTTGTAATGACTAAGAGCCTTCAGAAACCTGTTTATTATTGCATTATAAATCTAGTCGTGTGTAATGCGCTATTTAGCACCACAACATTACCGAAGATAATCAGCAGGTACTGGTTTCAAGATGGAACCATCTCATTCTTGGGTTGTTTCATTCAGATGTTCTTTGTGCATTATTTGGGTGGTGTTGGTTCTTATGTTCTGGCTGTAATGGCTATAGATCGCTATGCAGCTATTTGTTACCCACTTCAATATCCTAGTCTCATGACAATCCAAAATGTACTCAATCTGATACTGGGCTGTTGGATTTTGGGTTTAGTGGGTCCTTTAATGATAGTCACTCGAGCTTATCCTCTCCCTTACTGTGCAGAAAACACCATTATACACTGTTACTGTGATCATGTCTCCATCACAACACTGGCATGCACTGACAGATCACTGTATAGTATTCCAGCTCTCATCAATGCTCTTGTAGTACTGCTGGGCTCCCTTGCTACTATTGTTTACTCTTACTGCTCCATCTTTGTTGCAGTAATGCGAATTTCAAGCACTCAAGGAAGGATGAAGACTTTCTCCACCTGCAGTCCTCAGCTCATCATAATTGCCCTCTTTTTCTTACCTACGTGTTTTATTTATTTGTCTAGTAACATTGGTATTAAGTTCAGCACTGATTTGCGATTAGTTATCGTTATGATGTATAGCTTGTATCATGATCAACCCTCTTATTTACTGTTTAAGAACAAATGAAGTAAAAAACATTTTAAGAAGTCAATTTCAGAAGAGGAAAATTGCTGTGTCTTTACATTTGCTCTGATCTGCTTTATATATTAAGTTAGACCACAATGTTGCAGAAAAATGACTTATGCAGAACATAGTCACATATACACTGTAAATGATAACATTTGCAGGGATTTTTTTTTTTTTTTCTGAATACTTATGAAAAAGTTCTGAATGTGCACCAGAAAACTACACACACATATGTGTGTGTGTGTGTGTGTGTGTGTGGTTTTCTAGTGCACATTCAGAACTTTTTTTGTATATGTATTTGTATGCATGTCAATGTCTAACATTCTTTAGTTACACTTTATTTTGATAGTCCACTTAAGACATTCAGCTAACTATAAGAAAGGTTGTAACTACAAGTCTACTAACTCTCAGAGTAGACTTTTAGGGTAGGTCTAGGGCTAGTAGAATACGTTGACATATACTTGCAAAGTTTCTCATAGAAAGTATGCTATATCTTATGGTCCCATCAAAATAAGGTGTTAGAAGATATTAAGTAGGAAGTCTACTAATACTCTAATGTGCAAGATGCACCAGATTCTAATTATATAATTTTATCTGAAACAAAGAGAATCTAACATTAAATGTAGCTCCTATTAAAGATGTGGCCCCTTTTTGACCTTTTTCCAAACATTTAAATAAATTCATTATTTTGAAGTAATGTATTGAAATAAATTTGTAGCTGCAGAGTTCAAGTACAGCTTTCATGTTTGGTGAGTGGTTCTTTTTAAGCTTGACAGCTTTATTTAATAGGTGTAGCCTATTTGACATCCTTATTTACAAACCCACTTAAGCCCATCGGCAACTATAGTTGCCGCAGGTTATAGTTGTTATTTTTCTTTTGTAAGTATTTTTCTAGCTGTTATATTGACTTCCTTCGTGTCATATGAGGCTGTCAACGTCCTGCCTCTGCTTCAAGGAAGCATGGCGAAGGGAAACCCTCTCAAAGAAAGACAATTTTCATGTTAATAATAAATATTTCTAAATAAATATGTCTCTAGAATCATCTAAACAAAACAAATCTTACAAGATATCTATAGTTTTTTGTATACTTAGTGTAAAGTCCAAGCACAAATGACTTGTAAGTACATATAGCATATATCATGGGGAAATGTTGCTAGCATCATGCTACTCACGTTACTTTCTTGTTAAAAACATGTTACCATCATGCTAGTTTTATGCTAAAAACATGTTAAACATGTTATCATGTTGCTAGCATCATGCTAATTACATTAACAGCTTGTTTAATCTGTTGAGCACATTGTTTATTTACGTGCTGTAAATCTGACTTACGGGACTCTCTGAACTGCAGCGTGAACAAACATGGTGGCACCCATCTCATATTACAGATCACAATCAAGATCATTTATAAAGGTGTATAATTGACAAAACACACTCATTTACACATATTTGTGAATCAGAATATCATGTTCATGACATGTTAAGTGTAACAATGGAGACAGAGGCATGCAGATCCATGTGCAAACTTTAATGAAACTCGTGGTCAGACAGGCAGAGTCAGAAACCGGCAAACAGTACAACAGAAATGGGCAGAATCAAGGTCGATGGAATCAGGCAGAAATCAGGGCAGGCAGCAAACAATCAAAATACGAATAAACAGTCCAAGATCAAAACACAGGAAAACAAACACAGGAAAGAATGCTCAGAATTGTCACACAGGAAAAACAAGACTTCGCAGTGAGTTGGTGTGAGAATCTGGCTTTTATGTGTGTGTGTAATCAGTATGTGGGTGTGGTGATGAGGTGCAGGTGTGTGTGATCAGTCCAGGAATGAGGCATGATGGGTAATGGAGTTTGTGATCCGGAAACAGTTCTGGATGGAGTGCCCTCTGGTGTACACAACAAGGGACTCCAGCTAGATATTGTGACAGTAAGCAAGTTTGTGAATATTTTAAATAAAAATGGAAAAAACGAAATAAAAGCGATCAATCCGTCATGCAGCGTCATGCGTCGCCATGGAAACAGTAAGGGCAAACGTTCTAAAATAGCGGTCGCCTAAAAAAAACTCACTCTGGGGGGAACACTGGAATATTTTAAACTCACCACTGAAAGGGTTAAAACATAACATCATGCTTGCGACATGCTAATCATGCTAATTTTGTTTTAACATTTTACTTGTGTTAACATGTTGTTAGCATAGTACTAACACAATCAACATGTAGTTAGCAGCATGTTGTTAACATGATGCTAACACAATTAGGGTTACTATTAGTGCCTATAGTTAGCAATATAGTTAGTGTAGTGTGGGGGTGAGATGCCCCCTTAGGAGCTTTGTATTTTCTTTTTCTGTGAAACAAAAGTTAAACGTGTTCAGAAAAGTTATCATTGTTTTAGTGACAACAACATATATTATAAACAAAGTATGAAAAATGTCTAGAGTTTTCATGTTATTAGAATTTTAACAAAAATGAAATGTATACCAAGTGGGCGTTTTACCCCATCTATGAAGCAAAAATGTCCCCATGGGTGGGGTAAAATAAAATTGTTAAATATAAAATCCAAATTTTTTTATTCACCCATTTAGTTGGAATATATTGGAAAAACAAATGTTCAGAACAGAGGAAATTGCCCATTGCCCCCTTGGAGCGTTTTACCCCATTGACTGTTTGAGAAAAAATATATAATTATATTTTCCTTCAGAAAATCTGAAGAAAATATCTAATTTTTTTTTTTTACTTTTTGGTACACAATTCCCTGTTGGGGCAACTTAATGGCTGTGCTTTGTTCTGCACTACTGTATGTAATTTTAAGATAAATAGATTTGTTGTTTGTTGGGTTTTCATATTCAAGAGATTAGATGCAACATTTTCGGTTTTGCATTGAATGTTCTTTGACTTTTATACATAATATATTTGTTTATGAATAAGTATTAGTCTTTTGAAAGTAGTTATTTTAAGTTAGATTCCAAATGTTCTCCTCCTATTCAAATTTGACATTGAGGGGTACATTCAACATATTTGCCCACCGGCAAGTATAGTTGCCATAGATTCAAATACAATTTTTATCAAAAATAACAAATACCTGGGGAAAATAAATGCAGAACATGTTCGCATAGGACACTATTAACACGACTATATGCATGAAACCATTCAGACAAATTTGGGCACAAATGGGTTAACAGTAACTGCTGGATTTCTATAGTAATGCTCATGAAACTGTCAGGGTCAGTTGATAAAAATCAGGAAGGGATTTCTTCACATTTTTGATTAGGAACGACATTATACAGATTAGGATTTTTTTAATTTTTTCACTCCCTGGAAGAACTGCATCCTCTGTGTAACAAGCCATGGCCTTCAGAATTTACATGTCAGATATAAATAATCTAAGACCAATCCTCAGTGTAAGGATCAGAATGTACTTCAACTGAAGTTTGTGAAACAAGTGTGACAGGTTTGTTTCTCTTTATCCTTTATTATGGAAATTGCTATTATTGTTGTATTGTATGACATGTACATTATAAACTGAAGATGCAAATTTTGTGCTGCATTTTCTTCATATAGAAGATGAAAAGGCTGGACTGATATTCACCATGTCAGTGGAAAACTTTAGTTCAGTGAAGGATTTTGTCATAGTCTGCTTTCCTGAACTTCAGCCTCATTACTATAACCTCGTATCAGCCGTTCTGTTTCTTGTTTATGTGTTTACAAAAGTGGCAAATGCTATATTTTTTACAGCATTTGTAATGACTGAAAGCCTTCAGAGGCCTGTATATTATTTCATTCTAAATCTAGTCGTGTGTGATGTGCTATTTAGCACCCCAACATTACCAAAGATAATCAGCAGGTACTGGTTTTAAGATGGTACCATTTTATTCTTGGGTTGTTTCATTCAGATGTTCTTTGTGCATTATTTAGGCGGTGTGTGTTCAAATGTTCTGGTAGTAATGGCTATGGATCGATATGCAGCAATTTGTTATCCACTTTAGCACAGTATCATGACAAACCAAAATGTTTTCATTTTGATCCTTGGCTCTTGGATTTTGAGTTTAGCAGGACCCTAATGATAGTCGTTCGAGCTTATCCTCCTCCTTACTGTGCAGAAAACACAATTACTGTATACACTGTTACTGTGATCATGTCTTTGTTACAACACTGACATGCACAGACAGATCACTGTATAGTATTCCAGCTCTTATTTATTAAGAAATCAAAGATGTATGAAAAAAGGGTAAGAATGATATAGTCAATGTGCATTGTAGATGCTTTTTTCTATTGCTTTCTACTTTTTTTCAAAGTTAATTGTTTGTCCTAATTGCTAACATAAGACCAAACATAATATTCATTATGATTTTATTTTGAACTATCCCAGTTTGGTTATTATGCTGAAGCCACACAAATACTAGTCATTGGACAAGAGCTATGCAAAATGAATCTCCACTGGAAGGCCTTATTAGCTCTACTTTTATGAATGCAATCTAATCTCATATTAGAGAAAACATTTGTTGTATTAATGTATATAAATATTTTACTGTAGAATTATGTGGTTGTTGTAAAGAATCAGTTCATTGTGAAAGACACTGTAATCACACAGTGGGTTTGAGATTAGGAGATTTTGTGAAAGTTAGTCTGACAGTGGGATGCCACAAAGTAGTTACAGCCTATGTTTTTTATTATTATTACCATGCAAATGTTACATTTCTTTATTGTATGGGCATTTTGTGTGGTGGCACTAATACGGATAAAGGGTCAGCCTGTCATTTCTAGATCTTATACCTGCTCTCTCTATTACTGCATGTTGCTTCCCATACATTTTGAATAAAGTAGTTTAAAAAATAAATAAAAAATCTAATTGATCACTTCAAGGTAAATCTGAAAGATAGCTGCTCTGTTTGATAATGGAGAATCATTGAATTACTGTCAAAATTATGCAATGCAACTGAATTATTAAGATTAAGTTGTTTAGATTAACACAGTTTAATTAAAAACAGTTTTGCACAGCATTTTGCACAGCATCAATAAACAAATTACGAAGGGTTCAGTAGGTCCCTGTCTGACCCATGCCTCATTAGTTACTATTTCTTAATAAGTAATTTACTTATTAAAACTTTGACTATGGTCAAAAGTAAAATAAACTGTAACTTAGGCCTAATGTTCACATTGCAGTGTAACCTAGGTCTACTTAGAATGGTATTGAATATTGATATTTTTCAACGCATTTATAAATAATGGCAAGGACTAATGACAAGGACTCAAGCATGTTACTATCAAAGAAACAAAACTGTTCATAAGATAATCATGCATTAATGAGACAGCAGAAACTCTAAACAACACGTCAGTTTGTGGGAGGTGCCTTTTGTCTTTATTTAGTCTTGATAAACAGTGGCTGTGTATAGAACTGTTCGATGGATGCACAGAAAGAAAGGCATTTTTTATTTGTGGATTAATACAATTAGTGATTGTGAATCTTCTCCTTCAAGCTCTAAATAATACAATTTTAATAGATCATGCTATTTACATCAGAATAGTTTCCATGGAGGTAATGTATGTGAATGATAAATTAGCAATATAATATGTGAAGCAGTTGTTCTAAATGTTATAATGTAAACTTTCAAATGTCAAATGCTTGGGTAATTGTAATTGTTTTTTAAATTCTTTTTGTATTTCAGTAAATTTGTATTAGGTAACTCCAAAGCTGTTCTAGAGTCATGACTCTCACTAATGTCACTGTCTTTACTGAATTCTATCTGCTGGGATTTCCAGGACTCCATCCACACTATTATGGAGCCGTGGGAACCCTTTTGTTCTTTGTCTACTTGACACTAGCTGGAGGAAATATCTTTATTATTGCATTTATTTCTTATGAGAGAAGCCTTCAGAAACCCACCTATTTAATCTTCTGTAATCTTGCAGTGTCTGATCTTGTTTTTGGAACTGTCACGCTGCCTAAAGCCATTGCAAAATACTTTTTCAGTAGCAGTGAAATATCATTTTATAGCTGCTTTGTGCAGATGTTTTTTGTTCACTACTTAGGGAGTATTAACTCTTTCCTGTTGCTATTGATGGCCATTGATCGGTTTGTTGCAGTGTGTAATCCGCTGAGATACTCTGTCCTTATTACAAATAAGACTATTTTATTGGCATGTTCAGTCATTTGGATCATCTGTATTTCATGGCTGACAGTCATTGTTTATCATGCCTTCGATGAGCCCTACTGTGATTCTAATGTAATATCTCAAAATTTCTGTGACCAAAATTCGATAATCAAACTGTCTTGTGGAGACGTACGACAGAAAAAGTTTTTTACATTTTCATGTGCCATGTTTGTTCTTTTGGGCCCTTTGATTTTCATTATTTTTTCTTTTATTGCTATCATCACATCTGTTTTCAAAATTTCAAATGTTCAAGCCCGATATAAAACATTCTCAACTTGCACTCCTCAACTACTTATCATTTGTCTGTACTATGTGCCCAGATGTGTTGTTTATGTGCATGATGTGACAATAGCAATCTCACCTGGGATTCGGGTTATGTTAATCATGTGGTACAGTCTTCTTCCACCTGTAGTCAATCCAATGATTTACTGTTTCAGAACCAAAGAAATAAAACATTCATTAAAGAAAAAAATTAGAGATAGGAAAGTGAACATGCAGATATGATACGCTAAAAATACTGACATTTTTATAGAGTGAATTTACACTTTCCCTGTTTATGTATTTTTATATTATTGTAACTCTGGCTGATCTTACATTTACAATGGAATCACTGAATGAATATTTTTCCTGATGTCTAACCAATTTTTTTTTTTCAGTAAGTATATTTTATTGCCCTCTCTCTCCTGTATATATGTATATATAAAAGGTTTAGATACTACACACAGAACTCACTCAATATAGTTCAATCTACATTTCCTTCAAATGTATCTTGTATTCATTAACAAATTTTAACTTTCAAAAGCTTAATAATAGTTTTAAAAGTCATTATCAAATATTATATTGTACAATATAGTGAAAAAGAGGGTAAACATGTGGAAATTGGAATAAAGTGTAAATAAATAATGCCGTTTCTGTTCCAGTCTTGGAATTTTGAAACATTAAGTGAATGTGTAGGCAGAGGTTTTTATTTAAATTAAGGTAGGTGTCAGGGATTTGGAAGGAGGACCCATTCGCAGGTAAAGAGGGGGTTTATTAACAAAACAGATTGATATAAGAGGGTAGTGAATTGCACAGGTGATATAACATGAGGAACAAAGTAAACAAACATGACAAGAGAGGACCCCTGGAACAATCTCAGGCAGCAAGTGGCAGACTATAACAGCAACAGGAGAAGCCTGACCAGGTAGATAGAGAGAACAAGACAAGACATGATTGAGCTAGACCCAGATACTTGTAGGCCGCCAAAACTGAAATTGACCAAGTGCCAGGCAAGAAGAACCAGTGGCGGACAGGAACTCTAGTACAAAAGACAAGACAGGACAAGGCTCCACAGGAACAGAGATACACAAAAAGCAGGCAGGGGAATAAATAATAAAAACAAAAGTAAAATAACAAAAATAGTCAATCATTAAAACATCATGATCAACTTAAAATATATAAAGTGCAAAACAAGAGCTCAGCCATATCCACAGAGAAAAAGACAGTGACAGAAGGGGTGAGAAAGAAAGGGGGAGGATAATGACAAAAACAGGGAGTGATCATGATGGACAAGTGAATGACAGAACAAACCAGCCAAGACAATAGGGCAAGGGGCACTATAAATAGGGAGGAAAGCACACGAGAAACAGGTGAAAACAATCTACTAGACGAGGACTCAACAAGGCTAACAAAACGGTGTGGTAACGAGGAAACAAGAAGGAGGGACTAGGGAAGCACATGGCTGACAAAGAACAAAGCAAAATTCACTTTTACACTAAATGTGTCTTGCCAGTGTGTGTACATAAGCACCCTACAATGATAAAAAAAAATCCACCTGGGGGCTGTTCCATAAAAGTCGCTTAGAAAAGCGGGGATTAAAGGCCTCTACATTTGTGATGATGCAATCTGCATCACTAATCATCTAAAATAAATTAAACCTGTAGGTCACTACATTTTAATTGC
>JAUMHE010000067.1:13136131-13152974 GCA_032359235.1 Enteromius mattozi
TGTTCTGTTACTTCATGTCATTCCAGACAGACTGGATGATGATCAGATCAGATCTCTGTGTGGAGCACTGGCTGCAATATATATATTCGTTTACTAAAAAATGTTGCGTGATATTTATAGTCCTTATATAGCAGTCTTTCTTTTTTAAATTATCTTTAACATTTACTTACATAACCTATATAAGTTTTGTTTACATAGTTGGTGTGTGTAATGTGTGCATTTATTGTGTGTATATATATATATATATATATATAAATACATACCTATGCATGAATATATTTAAGAAAAATATGTTATGTTATAGTATATATATATAATATGAATTATATGAATACAAACAAACATGTTAATACGTTAAAAAAAATCTAAATATATATTGTATGTGTGTGTTTATATATACATAATAAATATACACAATACAGACATTTATCATGTAAATAAAAACTTTTAATGTGGATGCAATTATTCGTTAATAATCATTTGACAGCACTACTTTTTACATAAAAAAAATTTATAAATAGAATATTATATAACAACTTGTTAATGACTGAATAACATCTAGAAAAGAAAATGTTAACAAGAATTACACGACACATTATTTGGCTTATACTGTTAGTACACTCATGATTATGAAACAAGTACAATGTTGTACCCACCTCTATGTCAATTTCATCAGACCCATCTTGACTGCAAGTCTCATTTATTTCTATGGTTTCAGATTCATTTGAGCTGACCCTCAGGACCATAGTAGCTGAGCTCACGCTGACTATACCACTGGCGTTTACTTGAACTTTTACGTTCACCTTTGCTTTTTCTCCATTCTCCTGAGGTTGAATGTTGTGCACTTTATATTCGGCTGTGGAAGCATGATACACATAGCATTAATTCACATTCAAAATATGATATCAGCATCATCTACATGGCTCAATATAAATGCTACTACGGCCCTTGATTCTCACCGATCTTCGTCTCAGGAAAAGGCAGTGATATGAAATCTGAATAAAAAGATTCCAGAACAAAAGGCTTGCTCCTGTAAAACGTGATCATTTTGGCTGATGGAAAGGGATGATTCCTGCCAAAGATCTTGTATCAGCTGGAAGGTATGGACAAGTAAGAGATGCATTAGTATGGGAGATGTAGAGTGCAGCCTATGCACGTAGATAGTGTATAGTGTTAAACCAAATAAAATGAAAACAGCAGCCTTTTCCCCTGGGCTTGTTTCTGATATAATGTACAGTAGCTAGCTGAGCTTACGATTTGCCTTCATCTGCTTCACTGGTCCAGGACAGAGAAACTGGGAAATGGATAGCATCTGTGATTGCAAAGTCTCGCACTCTGAATGCAGGAGAGAGCATGGCACACTATGGAAAAACATTATACAGCAGATTAATTTTTCATGCAATCAATATTTTATTTTTGTACAGGTTCACACTGTTTTCACATTCTGCAACATGTAGTGTTCATTATGCCTCAAAACAGAATACCTTGTAAAAGTTTGGGGCCAGTAATTTATTTATTTTTTTTTTTTACAAAAACTTTTCTTCAGCAAAAACTGATCAAATTGATCAAGTAACATACAATGAACTTATAATTTACAAGATATTATTTCAAATAAATGTTGTTAAGAAATATGTTCAGTAAATCCTGAAAACATGCTCAGATATTTAGCAGTTTTAAAAGTGGGAAAATTATTATGAAAAATTTGAATTTTTACAATATTACTGTTTTTTTTATTACTTATAGTTGTATGTTCAACTTGGAAAGGTGAAAATCGATAGAAAGCATGCAACATTATTACACTATTCTGCTTTAAATATCCAAATTATGCAGTTTGTTACCACTTACGTGTAACGCACAGCCTCTGGCCACTGCTTTATCTGCATTCAATGTAGTGCTCACATCCCTCCTGAAGAACTTACTGATCTGGGTCTTTACAGCAGGGATCCGTGTGGCTCCCCCTACAATCTCCACAGCACTAATGTCCTGAAGCCGCACCTGAGCCTGTTCTTCAGCCATTATCAATGGAAGCATCACTCTCTCGATCAGGTCAGCACATAACTCCTCAAATTTGGCCCTGTGTGGAAGAGGAAGGCGTTTCGTTTTGACAGCTTGTTGATCAAATCACAAATTAAGTAGCCCAGTTGCAGTTCTGTAATGTCATCAATACAGACATGGATTTAGCTGCAAATAATTATGACGTGTATACAGATATCCAGTTAAGATGAGAATTTAGGCATGTTAAAAAAAACATAAGCAGGGGACTATTAAAACATTACAATACAAGCTTTACTTAAATTAAGTAGAAATTAATATTATGCAGTTTATCAATATTTGATTATTTATAAAAAAAAAAATAGCAGCTTTATTAAGGTGCTATCAAAATAGGGTTGCACTGATTTTAAGAATTATTCCAATAAGATGATAAATATTTTCATGCCTGGTAACCGATGAATAGCAAATATTAAAATTATGTGCTATGTTATTTGCATAAAATAAAAATTTATTCAAAATTCTACAAATGAATGTAAGCATCAAAACATCATAATGTACAGTTTGAAAAATTACATTCCTCCGGAAATTTGCTAATTTACATGTAAAGATTAATTCCGACAAGCTTTTATTTACCTGTTATGCATAGAATTGTTAAATCGATAAAAAACTGATATTAAAATACTTTTTATTTAAATAAATTACAAATATACATGCACATTTAGAATACATGTACACAACAATGAAGATTTGTGTATAGATCAATGTCATAATGTATTATGTATGCCAAGACAGTAGCTGTCGATGTAATTTTGTAAAGAAACAACATGTTTCCAAAGATTTGCAGTTTCATTCAAAATGCTGTTGTGTAAATGAATGGCCAAAATGGTTAAAATATTTCCATTTTTAGTTGCAAACAGTGTTGTGTAAACACCTCTTTAAATATTTTTTTTTACAAAAATCCTCTGGTGTTGGCCAATAACTGATATGGTATAGTTATATTGTGCATTAACAATATATAGCTCTAAATAACACTTCAGTCACACACCTGTTCATTTTCCCGCATACGTCTTTATCGTCCATAAAGCACTCAGTGTTGAGGAGAATGTCTGTGGAGTTGCTGCTCATCAGTTTCTTGAGTTTCTCACATTCTTGTGTCAGTCTCAACATCGCTCGAGCCTTGGACTTCACATCCATCTTGTACTTAGACTTAAATTCAGCACAGAAGTATTCCACCAGCCTCTGATCAAAGTCTTTACCTCCCAAATAAGGATCAAAGGCTGTCGACAGCACCTGCAAAATACAGAGCATTCACTGACGTGTGAAAATTGCAAAGTTGGGGATCTACACGAGCGTCTGACTTTGGCTGAGACTCACCTTAAGTTTGCCTTTGTTGAAAGCACAAACACACACCTGGAGAGATGAGTGGCCCATGTCCACAAATGCCACAATCTTTGGATTCTCATCACAGCCTGGAAGATCTTCCTTGTATATGCCATAGTTTAACGCCACTGGAATGATAAACGACGCTGTCAACATTGCTTCGGATGTGGCAAAGGCAATGTTGTTGGGAGCTTCATCAATTAAAAAAGAGATCTGCAGTGCTGTCATTCATTAGCTTCAGGCAGTTCAAGCTGGCAATCTTGGCAGCATCCAGCACAGACCTCCTTTCTGAATCAGTGAAGAATGAGGGGATCTATACATGACAAAATCATTTGTATGGCCAAAGAAATGACACACACAAACCATTGGATTGGTGGCTTGCACTTTTGTGGTTTATGTCCAAATAAAAAAAAGGGCCTGGTAAAATGTTACTGCTGTCTAAAAATAAAGCAAGGCCTTTTCTCTAAAATATCACGAAGGCAAGAATAAAAATGACTGTGATACATTATTAGCACTATAAATAATTTTAGGAGAATTTCTAATTAACTGAAAGCCTCTATTTCTGGTACATGCCCCTGGTAGCCATTAAATATAATGAAAATAAATTATTTCTTCCAATATTCACAGCTTCAGTGCAAAGACGTACAGAGATGACACATTAGCTTCTGCGATGTCTTTCAGTTTGGTCAACAACATAGCCGTGACCTGCTCGATGTGGAAATGATGCTCCTGGTCAAGGTACCTGACCTAATCAAGACACAATTGTATTCTTTAATCAAAAAAAATAACAAGAGAGTTCCCCAACAAATGAAAAAATTCTGACAGATATGGAGAAATTTACACCCTTCCCCTCCAATAGATCCTCTACAGTGAATGGGCGCCGTCAGAAAGAGAGTCCAAACAACGGATAAAAACACAAAGAATCCACATGAATCCAGTTCATCATTTAATGTCTTGTGAAGTGAAAATCTGTGTGTTTGGAAAAAACAAATCTGCCATTAAGGTTTTAACTTTTAACCTTCACCTCCAGACAAAATACATAATCCATTTAATACTGATTCTTCCAGTGAAAAGGTCCATCTCTCATCCCCACACAACAAAATACAGCATTTCAAATGGTTTTCAGCTGATTTATTGATCTGTGCATATTTCTGTCCTGATTCAGACTAGTCAATATTTCCCTGGAGAAAGCATAATTATGGATAAAGGACTCATATTTTACCTGGATGCGATAGTTTGACGTTTAAAAAACATCTTAATGATGGATTTATTCCAAACACACATTTTTGTTAACTTGTATAAGACATTAATTGATAGAGTGGAGTGGTATCAATTACTAGTGGATTATTTTGATGATTTTATTAGCTCGATCTGACAGCACCCATTCACTACAGATGAGTTTGATTTGTGAGCAACTTATGATATTCTAATGTACTGTTGAACATCCACATCTTAAATGGTTCTTTATGGGACTGTTTACCTTGACTCCAACTTTCCCATCGTTTAGTGATACCAGGTCTTATGGTAAACTAGCCTTTTCTGCTTGTATAGAATGATCTTGAAACAATCTGCCATGTAGTCTCTTAAAATGAGAGACTGTGCTCGCAGTATTGGTAATCATCTAGAACAAGTAGGTCAAAAATATTAATGTAATATATATATTTATATATACTCTAAACATAATCACAGATGAGAACAAGAATGCCCACCTGGTTTTTTGCAGCATTACCAATGCTCCTGTTCTTTGAATTAAATGACACAACAGCTCTAAAACAAACAAACAAAAAAGCTCAGGGGAATTAAACTTTTAAAAGAGTCAAATGATTCATTTTAGCTCACTTGTACATTACGTTTCAGGTGTTTTGGACTGTAAATGTCATTGACAAGTGTATAAAATGAAGAAACATGCAACTTATTAACTAGACTTGTACTTGTTAACTTGGATGTTAACATATGGAGTGTCACTATTCATCTGGTACACTAACGATACGTGAAGTGAAACCTTTACATCTTTATACAATTAGCATGCACAGCATCCACTTACGGCGTGCATCTGTCCGTAAATTCATTAGACGCGGTCTCGATTTCTCCGCTTTTGACCACAGCAATACAGCAATTCTGAAAGCCCACATCAAAGCCTACGACAGCCATCCTGGACTCCGGTCCGTGCACCGAGCGGTACGTCCGGGTCAGAAAAACAACTAAACAAACCCGCCAGTGCGTGCCAGTCCAGTCACTGTCGGTAATCGATAGCGCGCGCGCACTACTTTAGTCCTCGCGACCCATTTATATCGCTTTTCAACGAACTTTCCAGAAACTTCCATTCGCAGCAGCGGCGGCTCTGCTCGGTCCAGCCCGCGCGGTGTGATTGCGTTCACCGTTCCAGAGCTTTCGGCGCAGCCTGCTGAGCTCTCAGAGTCGGATGGGTTGCCGTGGTAACCGTACGAGATAAATAGCATACATTTACGATCTCGTTATTTTAATAACGTAATTAGTTTGAGGATGTTATTGTGGTTCGGAGGGACAATTGTTTCGTTTTCAAAAATCTAGCAACATTATATAACACATAGACTAGTTATTCATTATTTCAGTATATTTCACGCGTGGAAAAGACTAAATGTAATGTAAGGTAGTCGTGACAGTTGTCTAAAAACTTAATAGAAAGATATATCATTAGGTGGGCCTATATTTCACTCTATTTCACTCTCAAGCTCTTTGCGTTTTTATGTAGTTTATTGGGGTTTTATCGAAAGTGCAGGTTAACATTTTTAAGTCATGACTGAAGACAAAGTATAAAGTGAGTTTACACCTCATGTCATCTTCTGCCATATTTTATTGAAAGTGAATGAAGCTGTTCCGCCGTTCTGACTGACCAAACTATCATATGTTTGTGAACTATCCCTTTAACGAACATGTTTAATCGCACTTGTAATGTTAGTGCCGAGCACTGCCCCTTTTGTAGTAGTTAGCGACGCGGTCACTAGAGGGCGCAGCTGAGACGCGCGTTCAACAGGAAATGTCTTCGCAAAACAAAGCTGGGTAATGATCGGCACGCACAGTAGTGACTGTTGGATCCAGGATCAGTGCAAACACTCTGCTACTGCACATTTACAGCGAGCTGGCAGCGAGCGGTGCCCGCGCTTCTTCCTATTATGCTTTCCATAAACTCTCAAAACGGATACCGATGTTTCTTGCTTTGGTCGCTTGGTAAGTCTTTCTCTACTCATTTCTCTACCAAAATGAAGTTTTTTTTTTCAGCTCGAGAGTCTTAGGTTAATTTCTATTGCTGTTTGTTTTATTGAGAATGGCAGGAGTCTGAAACGTTTTTACTTCTTTTACAGATTGAAAAGCATATGCTGAAAATAAACTGTTGGTAATGACAAGGTTATGAACCTATTTTAAATAAGCTGTCACGAATGACACTTCCTTTTTCTTGTAACAGCTTTCCTGCACTCGGTCAAGTTACGAGGAGTGCTTTTATATTGATGTTTACTACTTCGTTTGACAGTTGTATGAATTAAATATCTAAATGTGGAAGCATGCATGGTTTTTCAAACTTAGCTGTCTAACGTTAGTATACTGAATGAATTGTGGAGCTGCCTACCTAGGTAACAGTTTGGGCATCATAGGTATGATTGGTTGATTCAAAACCTAGTGAGCTGCCTGTCTAGACAGCATTTTGTGCATTGAAGGTCTGATTGATTGTGTCTTGAAACCCTACTGAGCTGCCTAGCTTGACAACATTTTTGGGCATGATATTTTGTATCTCAAAACCTAGCGAGCTGCTTGTCATGACAGTATTTTTTGGGCATCATATGTGATTTTACAGTGAATAAACTGCCACAGCCAGAGTCTGGTCGTCACTGTAAATAATTCATTGAACACACTGATGTGCAAGAGTCTGAAGCACAACAGTTTGGAGCAGAAGTGTGGAAATCTGAAGTATTGTTGGAAGAATATGTAACTGAAACCTTCCTCTTTCTCCACCCTTGCCAGAAAAATGAGTTGCGTTACATTTTGTACAGAGCACCAGTGCAGATATGGCTGCTTTAATGAATTGATCAATGCCTATAAAGACAGTTTAATATGGACATTTGTGGATATTAAGGTCATAAATCAAACCTACAACTACCCGACTGCATGAATTGTGTGTTTGCAGTTGATGTAAGATTGTATGCCTATATGCCAGTCACGTAAATGCAATTCAAGTTGTCGGACTGAGCACCTCATCTGTTTCTACAGTAAAACGCCTGTGGATTCCACTAACCTAATGTGTCCAGCTAACACCTGAACCACAGGCAAATTGTGCTCTGTGTCTGATAAGAAATATTACCAGTGCCCCTTATTTTGTCTCAGTTTTGCCACTATTAAAGTGCCGCGATATGTTTTGATTTGCAGGGAAAAGAGAGTCTCTTCCTTAATCATTAGGCTATGTATGGTGAAGGATAGCAGACATAACTGTTGGTGAAATTTTTGATTTGCACAGAAGATACACCTTGCTGTTCGAGGAAGAGACTTGTGGTTGCTGATATTTTGAGGTACTGACCTAGTTTTAGTACTAGCACCGGCAGAGTTCAACAGTAAGGGCCTGCTGGTCTGGAGCACATGAGGGAGTTTCAGGTCAAAACCATCACCTGCTCTATCGGGCTAGTTTTGCATTATCTTTACATCTTTTTTTTTATCAGTCTTGGCTATTTGTTTTTATGTGATGCATTGAACGTTGCTGTTGTCAATTTGTCTGGCTGACTGCATGAAGTTTGGTTAAAGTTGGAAGAATTAGGCAATAATTATTTCGGGTTTTTTTTTTTTTCATGCCATTGCTTTCCAGCAAAAGTGTGTTTATGAATATATTCATAATCACATGGAGCTAATCATAGCTTATTCCAGAAAAAAGACATAAATAAAAATAATACAATGGCATTTAACTAATTGATTATTATAAAACCTGGAAAGAAATACACAACAAAATATAGCATAAAAAGTTCAAATGATGAAATAAATGATTGCAAATTGAAATGGAATTTTTGTGACCAAAATATAACATTTAATGAAAATTTATCCTGTTAAGATTCCTATGGAAAGGGGAAAAACAATTTAAAAAAATCATTTTATGTGTAAAGAATAAAAAATAATTGATTATTGCTAATGACTGACCAGTAATTCTTTGTGAGAAAAAAAATAACATTTTAACAAAAAAAAAGTTCCTGTGCTATTCTAATTTAAAAAAATTAAGAGAATTAATAAAAAAAGGATAACATTTTTGCAGATTAAATCTAGTGAAAATCTAACATTAACAAAAATATATTGGTAATATTATATGAAAAGATAATAAAAATATACAAGAAAAAATAATTAAAAAAATGTTGAGTAAAAATAGAATAGAGGAGTTTTTTCTGCCAAATGAAAACATGGCAAGTGCTTATTGCCCAACCAGTCTCAACTGGGACAGTAGGAAAAAATCTTTTGAGCCCTGATCTGACTTAAAATATGCTGTACTATTTTCCCTGTAAGAACTTTCTGTTTTAAGGTCTTATGAAAATGTATATGTCAAGATATCAGCGGTGTCCTGCTGTATTATTTATGATGTGCAGAGCAAAACTTTAAGAGATAAGATATCTTTTTGTGTGTACCTGCAGGCAGAAGAAATGATCAGTCAGAGGCCACTGAGGCTTTGCTGTGAGGCACAGTTTAAAAACAAAGCCATTTAAAATGTGCATCAAAGATGTTTTGTTAGTTGATGAGAGATACTGTGAAAAGTGAAATAACCAGCAGGTGTTTGTTAAGTCTTTCCCCCACAGATGTTGTTCTGTTCCCATAGAAGTTATTCCGTGGCTTGAGTTAGGAGACAGTTTAAGCTAGCAGTTTTGAAAGATAAAAAGTCCTGTTTACACCTGACAGTTAAAAAGATAAACACACCAGTACTCACTGTCTGAAAAAGTGACTGTCAAATACATATCTAAAGGTATGCAGGGAGTGCAGGAATCTATGGATGGCATGAAATCACCTTGGCGGCGTGAAGACTTGCGCTCTGTTCTGCTTATCAGTGAGAGGCAGTCTTAGGATTTGGCTTGGGATTGAAAGCCATGGGAGATGGAGACAAACTAGGCATTTATGATGAGCATAGAAATGCCAGTGCATGCTCGTTTTTCTCCCAACTTACTAACCTGCTGTAATAGGACAGTAGAACAGCAGATCTACTTTAATACTTGAGAAATCATTTTATATTTATTTATTTATTTAACTGGAGACACAGTAAAATAATGTGCACGCAAACCACCAAGGTCGACCAAAATTCAGAATTTAGCCCTCATGTTGTGTTTGGGGTTTGAGAGTGAACCAATGGCCATTTTAATAGCTTTATTAATAATCTTAAACTTTAAGGTTATATGAAGAGTTCATTTGCATAAACAGATAACTCTGGTTTGAACAGTTTTCAAAAATCATGTTTTTTCATTGTGCATTCCAATTTATCTCGATCGAACTGCAGTTGGGTTATTTTGATTAGGTAAAAAAACTAAAAATGCAGCTTACTAACACAATAAATGATCTGTTTTTGATAATCTTCATATGTAACAAGTTAGTATTTTATGACTCTTCAAAGTCATGATAATATAATAATTTATGCCATTAATTCAGACTAATTAATTATGCTTAGATATTATTCCTCCATAGGTCCATAAATGATAAATATACAATATAATTAGTACAATATAAATATATTGTAATATATAGATAACATAATTTTTAACATGGATTTTTAATATATCTAAAATGGAACATATTAAAAATGACACTTAAATCACACAAGGTTCATTTAATTTTACATTCTTAAATTTGAATTGCAATTCTGCATGCTGTCTTTTACCAAATTTAAGTTAAATTTAGGAATTTAAATGAAATATAAAGCCACAATGTACCTGAAGTTGTGAAAGGTCTTTTCTTACAATCTTAATTAGAGTATTTAGCAGACTGGAGCTCAGTTTTTGCAGTGTGTACCGTGTCGTCCTCACTAGTCAGACCCTGTTGGGCTGTGTAAAATTAAGAACTTGATCAATGTGATTCATATTCATAATGGCAAGTAAGCAATGCTTTGTTTACGATTTGTATGTTTGGTTTCTCTTGACAAATACAGACTATTCCCAGCTACTTGGATATATAGACTATATGGATAGTTATTTCCTGTCATGCTCATTCAAATGTACTAGGGCTGCAAATAATTGATTTTTTAAAATCGCAATTACTATTACAGGTGCCACAATTATGTAATTGTTGTTACAATTATTCGTTCAAAGTCCACTTATGCCATTTTGTATGTTTAAGATGTGTTTTTTTCTTTGTAGGGCTAGGCGATATATTCATCGATATATTCATGTGCATCTTGTCAGTAAAGTCGTTTCTTTGCTTAGCGGTAAATCTCCATCACCTGTTTTCAAATGGAGTGGCAGTTAATACACAGAGCTGTAGATCACTGACAAGCTATGCAATATCACGTTCAGTTTCGCAGGGGATTCATTTGCGATACTGAACCTGATATTGCGTAGCTCGTCGAGATGACGCATGGCGAGATTACTGACGAGATGGGCATGAATATATCACCCAGCCCTACTTAAGGGTTTTTCCATTGTTTTAATTTTAGGTTTAGTATAACATTATAATACCATTCATAGTTTTGCTCTTTTTATTATTTAAAGAATAAACCAATTCAATGTATAATTGATATTTGAGGCTTAATACTATAGAAAAGCAATAAAGGTTTTTCAGTTAGACAAGTGTTTTCAGCTTATGTTCATGTAAAAATATGGCATGCAGTTCCTTTAAACAATTGTATAAACATCATTAAGTGTAAATTGTGATAATCGTAATTAATCACCACAATTACAATTTCAAGGGAATAATTGCTGATTTAGATTTTTGGCATAATTATGCAGCCCTAAAATGTAGATGGTTGTCCATTCAGCCTCTCCAGACACCTGAGCGTGTTGATGCAAATGTTATAGTTGCACAACATTGCAGCCTCTGGTTTTAAAAACTAACAAGCAAAGAAATGAAAAAACATTTTACAGGTGAGAATTCAGAGATATGTCTACGGTTACACAATCACAGTTGAGTACTGTCAAGTGCTCACAGACTAATTTTGACCATTTCAATATGTTATATTCCAGTATAGTTGCCTGCAGAAATAAGGCATCTATGTATATAAGATGAAAGATTTTTAGCCCAGATGCACAAGATGTGAAATGACAACACAGTCATCTTTATTTCAGCTAGTTCTTTGTTGGTGGTTTGTTGTGTCACACTGCCTTCCATTCTCTCCATCAGTTATTCCTTGGATAGATGTGGAAGAAATTATTGGAAGTGTAACATACTTCGCTAGAGAGAAATCTGCTGTTTCATTTTGATTAAAAGTGAAACGTGGAAGAGACAATAAAATTAAATCCACAAGATGCAACAAAACAATAAAATCCATAACATGCAATTAAAAAAAAAAATCTATATTTTAAATTTGACTTTATAACAGCACTCATTTCAGTTCAATTCCGAAGGGTACACAGCCGAGACATCGTCACACTGTGTGGTACCTTTTTTAATAATGAAATTCTACTCTGCTCACAACTTGTTGTCATCGAACTGCACTTTCATCCTGTTTCGATTTTTCGAGCGATCAATATTTGTCTATTTAGAGCACAGAAGACCCGTCATAAACGTTTACCAACAAGCACTTGATGTGATTATCAGGCCTGTCTATCTCAGCTAAGTCCTTCTCGTCAGCTACTTCTCAAAAGTTTTCCCTTTTTCTTACACTGACAGGTCATCAGAAAAACATTTTCTCCACGATAGCCACCCGCTTCCAAAAGTGAGATTGTGAAGTGATGTGAAAGATGAGCAGAGGTACTTTTATTTAAGAGATATGTCATGCTCCCTTCAGGTCATATTAGCTTCATAGAGCCATGAAATTTGGTGTGTTTTAAAAGCATCCACTCATCTGCTTTGAATGAAATGTCAAGAGAGAAGTTCGGGCTTAATATCAGCCATAATTTAAGAGGGATCTGTGATTGACTTATGTTTTAGATTGGATTTTATGTAGTGCCCCTGCTGTTTGTGGTCCTAATCATCATCGCAGCAGGGTCTAGTACTCAGCAAGAGGGAATTAATACACGTCGACTGAATGCAGAAGCAGCAAACAGTCTATAGCATTCAATGTTATCATTTAATGTCAGGAACACCAATCAAATGGCAGTGGTTTGCAAGTCTCTCCTAACTAATGCATGTCGTTAATATAATTCTCTCAAAACAGCTTTGAGGGCTTCTCCGGGTGCCCATTTGATAAATATCAGTACGCCTTTGTGATTTATGGAAGGAGTAATGACTAATAACTCACTTTGTTTGCTTTACACTTGTGTATTGCTGACTCTCTTTATGCATTCCCTCTTTTGATTAAGTTTGCGGAGTATATGGAGTACAGCAAATTACTTCTTGTACACTTCTGAATGTGTAATTAATTAAGAAATATTATTAATATTATCACGTAATTTGCACAGCTTGCTGCTTACTTGGGCAACAAGCATGATGCACAGGAAATGTTGTGAAGACCTGGCAACGAAAAGACCTTCAGGCAGAAAACGGCACGCATGCATGAACAATAAATTTGGCTTCCGGAAGCAAACCGAAGTGACTGCTCTCATTGTGGCTCTGAGACTTTGGAATCCCATTTCCTCCACAGAGAAAAGCCAATACTGAGGACAATAGTTGAGTTTTAAATAAGTGCCAGTTACAATTCTGATTCAGGCAAACAGTGACTGATTGGGAAATTGGAAATGTCTGGATGTGTGGTTGAGGAAGCGAGACAAATTAATGCATTTCTTGACGAAGTTCAAACATCTCCCTGTCTGCCTTCCACAGCTAAGTAATGCAAATCCCTGTACTTTCAAAGTGCATTTTGAGTTTAAGGATGAACTTTCTTCTTGACTCTTGAGAAAGTATGTAGGTATGCAGATGTGTGGTGTGAATACGTTCCCGAACATATTGCGTCGGAGATGTTGGCATTGCCTGTTCTTTGATCAGTAGCATACTAGAGATGCATGGTACCATCATTATCATCCGGTTATAAAATAAGTTAATTAAAATGAATTCTAACAGTAAGTATTGAATAAAAAAAAGTAGAAAAATCACTTTATTTTTTTAAAAGGCTTACAATTTAATAATACTGCTAAAGGTCCCCAAATAAATAATAAAAAGTGATAAAAAATATAAATAAATAAATTATAATACAATTTTATGTATTTATTATACATTTTTAAGAATTTATTAAATGTTAATTTATTAATAATTAATTCCTATCACTGTAAAATCTGTACAATTTATGATAAAAACTGGCCGTTGCTGTGGTTTCCAATTGTACCTTAAAAAATATCGTAAACATTTTAGGTTTTACATTTCACTAACTGATGTAATTGTTAATATAGCAACCTATTAAAGTACTTAACTTTTTTTTTTTACCATTGCAATACACTGATAACCACCAGAGAAAGTCACATGATCAACCAAAGCTCATCACAAGCAGCTTTTAAACATTAGGCTAACACAAGGTTCACAGTGTCATTTACACAGATGCTAAACACCATCATGGTAACACACATGAAACTGAAATAATGCAATAAACTATTTTTACTTTAGTATTTTTACAGTCTTTTACCAATTAAAATCACAGTCATTATTTTTACAGTGCGTATCATCCTCAATTTAATTTTTTATAATTATCTTGAGAATTTTAATGGTTTGGTTATTGTTTGTTTTTTATGAATACTGAGCATTTAGGCATCCTGCTGATTTGATGTACTACTTTTTACATCCATTGTATCCATATTTGTTCATAGGAACTGTGCATCCATTCGTCCTAACAGACTTTGAAAACCCTTTAATTACGCAAGTACAGCTTTCATCTAAAGCTTCTAATTTCCCTCATTTTTATTTGTTGTTCTGCTTTATCTGAAAGAGCATCTGTTCTTTGCATTTGTCTAGAAGACATTGGAAAAAAATCGTGCACAAATGTCAGTTCGGGCAAACGATTTTCTCTCATAGAGTGTTTTAGCAAAATATAGCGCTATATAGCGATGCAGTGTAAGTAGCGCTCAGAGAGCTGGTAAATGGCCCTCGTGTGTGTCTCTCTCGGCCTTACATCCTCAGGGGACCGGCATGAAAAGATTGAAAGTTTGCGACAGATGTCAGAGAATGAGGAGTGAACTTGGATGCGTTCCTGAAGGAAGCCGAGGTTTTCAAGCCAAATGTTGCATATTTAATCCACTCTGACAGACTCTTTGAGTCCATGTGAGAATGTAGCCTGTCTTGCTGCTGAAAGAAGCAATTTTTATTTGTTGAAACCTATTTTCTCACTCTACAGTTTCTCTTATTTATGTGGAATTATTTATTTAGAACTCAAGATGGATCTGCTTAATGGTTCTTTTTCTCTTTAAGATGTTGGCTGAATGAAACTGAATGCTGGTGAATGCGCTCAGCTTTTTATATAAAACATATTTCTTGCGTTTACAATCGTTTTAATGGCACGCTCGGGGAGATGTAGTATTACGAGTCTCCCGTATTGCTTTTCTTTCGCGTTCCTGTCGGAGCACTAATACAGAATATTAGATTTGAGGTGAAATTGTGATCTAGCTCTTGCCGCTGTGAGAGCAGAACACATTTAGGGAAGCTTTCCTGATGATAGTCAGTAGCGGTGTGCATTCATCAGCTGTAAACAACCCGATGCTTGGGTAGAACTGCTGGGGGAATTATCTGACAGCAACAGCAGACCTATATATCGTCTCTGGCCTAGACTCATCCTGCCCACTGATATGCTGAAAATGCCATGGCCCTTTATGATTCAGCCACGGTGGAAAAAAAGCAGCAGTGATGTTCAGGGCAGAGCAAATCCATCCACCCATGGGTTATTTATTATTAATGGCTTACATTTTGTAAGAAAGAGAGAAAGTGACTGCTTAAAGGGTTCTGGGAGATCATTTTAAAACATTTGCAAATGTGTTTTGTAAGGCTGTAAAAGCGATTAATCACAACCAAAATAAGTTTGTTTACGTAATAAATGAATAAATACATATATATATAATATACAGTACAGGCCAAAAGTTTGGACACACCTTCTCATTCAATGTGTTATCTTTATTTTCTTGACCATTCAGGGCTAGAAATTGCGACCATTTTGGTCGCATATGCTCCCGAAATTTCATCTATGCGACCTCAAAATATATTTGGGAGCATTGGTGCGAGTGCATGTAATTTTATTTTCTCTACAAAACGTTAACAGTATATGTGTTTGTGCGCTGAATGCTGATACGATGACCGTTCTGCTGTTGAGATTTTAGATTGGTTAATAATAACGTTAGCTGTCAATCACGCTAACTACAGTGGGGAAACGTAAATTTAAAGAGGTGAAGAAGAGGGAAAATCAAAAGAACACTGACTGATTTCTTTTGCAAATCACCTAAAGTTATATATAATGGCGCTTGTGATAGTGATCATGTGGTGAATGTTGATTCAGCAGCCGAAAAGAAGGCGTACAGTTTTCAGAGAGAATGGTTGAAAGACTTTGAGTGGCTCCGCTATGAAAATGGCTCTGTGCACTGCATACACTGTAAAACCTGTGGGACGGAGTTTGCAGGTAACACAGCGTTCGCCACTGAATCTACGCACTTTAAGCGCGAGAGCTTGGTCAAACACGGTAGAGCCCTGCATTTAGGCCCGGGCCCTACGGGCCCCGACTTTTTTACGCCCCTCGGGCCGGGCTTCAGGCCAATTTTGACGTCATAGTTAAGACGTGGGCTGGGCCTCGGGCCTATTTTAGGCTTCTCCTTATTTTTATATTTTAGAAACCCATCAATTAGTGATTAAAAGATTGCCATGCGGCGCCGGTGCATACAACACGAGACCGCGCTCTGCAGCTAAAAGCGGCTCCACAGTGTTTATTGTCCTGCCGCAGAGAGAGAGAGAGAGAGAGCAGCCGTCAGCGCAGCTGAAGAGTTCTTCGTTCAGATGCACGCAATAATCTTTCCGCAATGCCCCAGCAAAAGAAATTATCATGAATGTGTCGGGGGGAAAACAATAGGAAGACATTTGAATTATTTACTCTTAAACAAGTGTTGTCTGAGTCCGTGTCGCAAAGAAGAATTTTCTGATTCACCATCTCCTCATAAGCCAAGTTTCCATCCAGTTTTTACGCTGTTTTGTTATCGATAAAGAGAATTTGCGGGGGAAAAAAAATTGCGAAATTTGCTGTCTCCAGCCTGTTTCCATCCAACTGGCCTTTTACCGATAAAATGGTGTGCGTAATGACGCCATCCTTAAAAAAAAACGAATGGTCGCATAAGTTTTGGTGTATATGGTGTGTGT
Organism: Enteromius mattozi; assembly: GCA_032359235.1. NCBI lineage: Eukaryota > Metazoa > Chordata > Actinopteri > Cypriniformes > Cyprinidae > Enteromius > Enteromius mattozi. The sequence goes on from JAUMHE010000067.1 coordinate 13,152,899, forward strand.
GGAAATAGGAATGTTAATTTAGGTTATTTTATTATTAACCGACAAGATTATGCTAAATTACAAGTAAATTAAATTT
>JAUMHE010000067.1:13153074-13177803 GCA_032359235.1 Enteromius mattozi
TATATGCATATACACACACACAAACACATACATACATATATACATAAAACATATATATGTGTGTGTGTGTGTGTGCTGTTTAAAGTCCCTTGTGCTCACCAAACTGTATTCATTTCCTCAAAAATACAATAAGAAGTTTGAAATTGATAAATATTGATTCATTTTAAAATAACTTATTTAAGAATGTAGCCAAATTTATTTATTATTGTGATGGTAAAGCTGAATTTCTCTAGTCTCGGTATTATGATCCTTCAGATATAATTGTAATATATTGTATGTTTCTTGACATTAAATCAATATTATTACTTGATAAACATGTTAATATGGTATTATATGGTAAACAGTTGTAATAGGCTACTTAAAGTTTAGGGACACCATTTTTTTCTCCTTTTTTTTTTTTAAGTAAAAAGTTCTAAATAACTTAATAGTTTTGAAAGTACTTAACTTTTGATTGATTTAATGTAGCCTTGATGAATAACATTTATAATTTCCTTATATTTTGTATATATTTTCCTAATATTTTGTTGCACATAACCTAAGGTGTTGCACAGGGACCTATTTTTAAGCTCTGTTCATTCACATGAAGCATCCAAACAAACTGATTAACTAAATTAATTTGGCCTTTTCAATGGCCCGTGAAAAAGAAAAGTTTAGGCTAGCAAATTATTGGATTATTCCCTGAACTTGCTTGACAGCATAGCTGTGTGTGCAAACAGTGTGTTATTAAATATAAAATAAAAAGACAAATATGCACCTATACGTTGTTATTAATATAATTTGTTCAGCAGCACTATTTTCAAGCCAACATGAGTAATTAGATCCTCTAGAGCCACTCGCGCTCTTTGAGTCTAATGAGTCCCCTCGTTTGTGATATTGCTCAATGTTTCCTCATCTCGAAGTTAACTTGGAATTTTAATACTGCCAAGTCTAGATTTCTTTACACTTTTCTCTTTGGCTATGTTTACCAGGCATCTTCTTTTAACAAGTGTTAGATATTAGTTGTCATTGCTGTCCACATTAATGAATTTAAAGATGTTTTCAGCCAGCAGACATTTTGAGAACAGAGCCATTCGTTTATGCATATTTAATGTATTCAGTATAACACCAGGCCAAGAAACTCAACTTATTTTTTGCTGCTTACTTTTCAATTTTGGCACCGTTTGTATATTTATATGAAAAAACGTAATTCATAATGCTGAAATTTTTCTGCAGGCTTCTCAAGAGTTTTTTTTTTGTTTGGATATCTACAGAGAACTGGACTCCATAAATAATTTAGTTACAAGCACACAGGGCCAGGAGTAAAGAAGCAATATAAAATTCAAACTAACTATTGGCTTAAAGGTGTAAAGCTCATCCTCATTAAAGAGTTATATAAAAGAAGATTTCACAGGTTGCGTATGGACTTGTGAAGTAGCTAAAAGCAAATGCCTTTTAACCTTCATATGAGTCAATCTGGATTTTTAATGCAAACCTTCATGGCTCTGCCCTTATAATGTCACCCGAGGAGCGGATAAGTAAAAGGAGCAGTTACGAAACTGATCCAAGGACAGTCTAATGGCTGTCGTATTCTCAGAAACCGAAGCTCACTCCCAATGATTTCACTGGCACCAAAAGTCATCTCTGCAACTGCCGTTTTGACGCTCAATATCGATTTCGAGGCTCCTCGCAAAACGACTCTCTTCTCAGGATCAATGGAAATGTAATTTGAGAGAAGCTTCTCCTGCTCTAATGAAAAACTTTGCAAAATACATGTGGTGCAGACAGAAGTCCCTAACGGCTGGTACAGATTAAAGGAGAAGAGATTCTCCTCTAATCAGCTGGCTTTTAACTCCCTCTTCTTAAAGAAGCACATAACATTTACATTAGAAAACCATGGGCTTTTAGACTTGCAGTTCTCTCAGCATGTTAATGGAGCCCTCATTGTTGTGATCTGATGTTTTCTGTTTGATTTTTTTTTCTCCAGTTCCTCTCATCACTACAAAGGGAAATGATGTGGAGAGTCCAACAAAGGTAAGGACTGACGCTTGTTTACTGTTGAGTATGACAGCAGTTTGATTTTAAATCTGTAGTATCTCCTGTTCTTTTGTTTGTATGCATGCCCATCACAGCTTGTACACGTTTTGTTTATCCAGCAATATGAATGCAAGCTTACCATTACACCCCTAAAATATGAAATATACACTTGCCTGGAAAAAAAAGTTGCCATTTGGATTTAAATAAGCAAATACTGAAGAATGAAATACCTGGGGCCCTATCATTCACCCAGCACAATTCGGCACCAGGCACGATGCAAGTGTTTTTTGCTAATTTCAGCCAGACACAGTTATCATTTCACGTCCTACGGCACGCTGTTTAAATATAATCAGAATCAGAAAGAGTTTTAATGCAAAGTATGTTTGCACATACAAGGAATTTGTTTTAGTGTCACAGCGTCCAGTACACGGAGACAACAAAAACACACAGATTAAAAAAAATATATATAAAAATAAATAAATAATAAATTGTACAGGTGTGCAATTTTGTGAAGACGTCACAGTTATGTCGCTCGTAGCTGCGCGTGCATTGTGGTGGCAGAAAAACACTGGTAACAAGTAGGATGAAATGGGGAAAAATGCGCTGAATAAGAGATAAAATGTATTGTTGTGTCAGAATCAGAATGCAAATAATTTTTAAAGAATTTTGTCACCGAAAACATGATTTGATGCTAAACGAAGATGTTTAGATGTATAGACCAATGAATGAAACCTGCTATGATTACTTTTAAAGCATTCATTTGATTTAAACAATTGCAGTTCATATGGAACATATATTTGCCCAGTTAGCATGAAATACTATTACTATAAAATAAAATATTACCTATTTTGTCTCACAATTCTGACTTTTTTCTTGCAAATACAACTTTATACCTTGTATTTCGGACATTGCAGCTTGATTTTACTCAACAAAAGTGAGTTTGTCCATTCTGAGGGGAAAAAGCCAGAAGTGTGGGAAGTAAACTCAAAAGAGAGGATGACGAGTTGATTTTATCCTTATTGAATTGTGAGCTATAATTTCGGAATTGCAAGAATAACGTCAGAATTTTGCAATATAACACCAAATTTACCATTTTTATTCTTTTATTCCATTGTTTCCATTGACCACCACTTGAAAACTCTCATTTTCTGCAATCAGATAGGCTCCGCCCACAAAAAACATCATCACTGTTTGCAAACACTTAATTGGTCTGTAGGCAACAAAATAGAAATAGAGAATACTAATTTGCACTCATTTGTGCGCTCATGGCTATGCTGGTCTGAAAATTGTTGGCACGTTGCTATTTTGAACTACGCCATTGACAAACTAAAACTTGGTCTAAAGTCAATGACAAAGTATTTTTTTGTTATTACTTTGTGCAGTGTGCTTAAGACCATGTGCTTAGATTGTTAAAATAAGACCCTAGGATTCTATTGTTATTGCAGTGATTAATGTGTTTCTGGCATGTTGTTTTTTTGCAACAGTTGTGTAACCCTAACTATTGCAGTGTCTAGCTTTTCATTCCTCAAACAACCATGTAGGAAGACGTACTCATAAACATATTACATGATGAAAATGTCAAAATTCATTGGACTCATGCTATTGTTGCTCTATGCTCTACAGAAACAGCCTAAAGCAAATTATAAAACCACCTAAAAAGCAGTTGTTAGCATTGCTGAAATCATCTATAATATGCATTGTAATGTCCAGATTCTGGAGTTGAACAGGTTGTAAAAATTGTATCTATCAGTTATCTCCCACAAAATAGCCTACTGTTTATTATCAGTTATCATTAGTTGCTAAAGAGTGCATCTCTTGAGTTAATTTAATCTCTGCATTTGAATCAATACTTGTTGCTTATTTGGTAGCACATCAATCTTCAAATTGCCAGGCTGTGTCATTGTCTTGCAATAAGCATTGAACTGAGTTTGTCTAACTATAAGGGACTTTGACAGGGGCCTTCACAGCTGAAATGCTGGGAGAATTACGCCGCAAGTAATGCTAGTCTTTTTTATAGCGTCAGCCGTTTCTGCTTTCCACTGATAGGTTTCACGGTTAATGCATTCATTTTCTGCTGTAGCTTTTGTTGAGTTTTAAGCAGAAATGCTACTGACATTCTGGGTCAGGAGAGGGAGTGAGGGACAGAGAGGAGAAAGGGAAGGTAAGTGCATTGGAATTGGTGGAAAGGAAGACGTGATATGCTTGTGTTTAGACCTTGACCTGGGGTCGTTTGTGTTTGTATGTCTTGGGTTTTTAGTCATTTTATTTCCTTTTCTTTGTTGTTACTTCATTCTCTTTTCTGTAAGCAGGTGAAATTAAAAGTGAATAGTTCAGTTTGTTACCCTCACTATAGATGAAAGTTCAGACATTGAATGTAAATAAAGAAAAAACATTCCTATACTTCGTAATAATACAGTTTTAATGAATAGTTCCCGCTAGGTCCTTTCAGACAGATGGAGAGTAGAAGAAATAGACATGAAATGGTTGAGAAGCTTCTCTTGATTTGCACAGCAGTGGGATGACAGGATGGACAATTGTTCAGGCCCTCCTACTGTTAAATCAATGCTCTTCAAAGACAGCACATCCTCGAGCTCATGGGGCGAGAGGATCGACTTCTTGCAATCAAGGATCCAAATGAATGGTGCTGCTGCTGTCCTTAAAGTTTCTCTTTTTCTGCCTTTCCAGTGTGTTAGATTAGGGCTGTCAGTCAGTTTGTACATAAATTACATGATGCTGAAATTATTTTGTTAGATCACAATTAAATGTGTAAATCGATAATTACATATTTTTGAAAAAACGTGGAGGTCGGGTGTTGTGCTTTATTTCTGTTAAAAATAAGAATCATGTAGGTTAGTTGAGCATTCTTTCTGTAGCGTCTTGGCTAATATGTAAAATTTTTATGTGTGAAGTTTCAAGCCGTTCATCTTTGTCGATTCTGTTTTATTCCATTGCAGACTTTCTGTCTGTTTCTGAATGCAAGAGCATGTTTTGTGTGTGACTGGCTCTGTCGTCTCATTCAGTGCTGCCTGCTCTCATTCAGGAGATATGATTATATAGATTCACTTATTTGAACACTTTTAAAATATAAATAAAATGTATTGGTTTTGCTAAATTAACATTTTAAAGGCATAGTTCATCCAAAAATGAGGATTGCTCATCCTCATGTCGTTTCAAACCCATAAAACATTCGTTCATCTTCAGAACACAAATTAAAGGGTTAATCCACCCTAAAATGAACATTTTGTCATTATTCACTTACCTACATGTCGTTCTAAAAGTGTGAAAGCTTTGTTCATCCTCGGAACAGAATTTAAGAGATTTTAGATGTAAATCGGGAGGTTGTGCCATTCACTGCCAAGTAAATAACACTGTCAGGGTCCAGAAAAGTTTAAAAGACATCATCAGACTAGTCCATCTGCCATCAGTGGTTCAATCTGAATGTTATTAAGTGTGGAAAATACTTTTTGTAACGTAGAAAATAAAAATAATGACTTCAATAATTTGTCTCCTCTGTCATCACCATAGCGCCATTTTGGAGAATATACACAGGATGCAAACGTATGCTGTTCTAAGTCAGCCGCACCATGCTGTATTGGGGTTGACAGAAGAGCATACGCAGCACATTTAGTAGATATTCTCCAAAATGGTGCTGTGGTGATGCGTATAGCTTGTATACGCATAGCTTGTAAATGCATATGTGCGTTTTACTTTCACTTATGAATTGACGGCAACAAAATAGTACAAACAGGTGCTTTTGAATTTTGTCACATCGTCTTGTCTTTCTCACCTCACTCTTCTCGTCAGTCAGCTCGTCTCGCTCCTCTGTTCTCTAACTGAACTAAAATATTTATTCAAAATATTAATATTAAAATATTTAAATTAATATCACTTCTATAAATCAAAATGATTTGTATTTATTATATTAGCTATGTTTGTTACATTTTACCAAATCTAACAACAAATTAAAGGAATAGTTCACCTAAAAATGAAAATTACGGCATATTTTACTCACCCCAAAGCCATCCTTGGTGTGTATGACTGACTTCTTTTTTAAAAAATGTATCCTGGCTCTTCCAAGCTTGGTAATGCTGGTGGATGGTGACCATGATTTTGAAGCTCATCACCTAAATTACTTCTGGCAAAGGCAGCATGCGTGTCCCTGAGCATGTCGATCTCCAGCTTCTTGGCTGACCTTTGATTCAAGAAGCCACTCTAGGTGACGTACGTTTGGCCATCAGTTATTTAGGTTAGAATTTTAAAACTAGAAATATTTTTGTTACAAAAACCCATCGATCTGTTTCAGAGGACATGTGATAATACCCTGAAGGCAGGGGCTTAGGTTTGATTTTGAAATTGGTGGGGACATCTACAGAATATTTTCACTATATTAGTAATGTCTCAGAGTTCCACATTTTAATATCTGGTTCATGATTAATTTTTATATGCAGTATGGCCTAAACCAATCCTCAATCATAACCCTTATGGAAACCTGTGCAAAAGACTTAATTTAAATAGAAACATTATTTGGTTGATTTATTTTTAAAAAGTGAGCAATCATATATAATGAATAACTGCACTGTCCCTGAATCAACATGATGCGATTTGTCTCATATTTTCGTGCACAGTTGATTCACATCGATAATTACTAAACAAACAATACAATAGTCACATCTAAAAAATATAAAATAAATTATATGTATATATATATATAATTTATGTTAATTTTTTTAAGTGTTTAATGGTGATTTTTTACATTTCATTTGTTTAAATGTAAAGCAAAGAATATTATGTCTTATTTAACTGCTATTTTACTGCTGTTTGATAACCTATTGTTCAGGGGTAAATCTTTAAAAAAAAAAAAAAAGGTCTCCAGAATCGTGATCTTTATTCTAAGCAAAAAAATTGTGATTCTCATTTTATCCAGAATTGTGCAGCTCTACCATATAGCATGTCTTTACAGGACAGTGGTTGCATGCAAATGATGTTGTTGGGTTGTACACTTATCCTTGCTCTTGGATACAGGTCAGGGATTACAATTTGCCTTGAAATATGGAGAAAAACCCTCAACCTGCAAGTCATGTGATTTACAGCACAACAAACGGCTCATAAAAGATATACCAAGGTGCAGTTTTCATCTTTAACTTTTCAATCTTGCATGACCTTTGCTGTCAACCTTTTTCGCAATAACCAGCCGCATTGGTCATGCAGCTCGAGAAACGGCGCTGGACTCGGAATCTCAATGGCTCAAGGAACAGAGGGCAAATGAGACTCGACAGGTCACTGGTGTGTGCTGGAATACTCTCCCATATATCACGAGAACCACAAGAGCAAACCAGCCTTAGCCTGTGTATGACAAAAATTAAAGGTGGGTCCAATCAAGGATGATACAGAAGATTCCCTTGAGTGAATTGCTCTTGGAAGACGAGCACACATATTAAACCCAACTCCAATTAAGCTTGGCCCTGTAATTTCAAGCAGTCTTGCCCATGTGAAACGACTGGTGATTCATTTTTACCTCTTCAAACAGGTTCAGTCCTGTCAGTGCTGGTTTAGCTGAAGGATATCGAGAGCCAGCTTCCAAATGTCACTCAAGCTACTTGCTGCCGCTTGCATTCTCGGCATGCTTTTACTGGCTGTTCTGGGCTTCGCCATCTGTGCTGAACTGTCCTTTCTGATGAGCCCCCTGTATCCCGCAGAAGAGCGTACATCGAAGCAATGTAAATGGTGAAGAAACTGCGCTTTTCTGGGCTTGCATTGTTCCTTTCCTGCAGAAGGATGAGAAATGGCCATCGTAAGGGATTATTTTGAGACCCGTTGCTTAGATCAGGCATCATCTGAGAGAGACTGGCTTTTCCGATGAGCTTTGTGACACCAGTTTTTTAAAGCACAGGTTATGGACGGGACAGGATGGGAAGTTAATTCTGACTCTGCCATTGGCCATTGAATAGTAATTGGTTCATTGACGGCTATATCAGCAGCGAAACAGGCTCCCGGAAGCCCTGAGATGCCACATTGTGTTGAATTTATGATTTGCTTGTATGACCTTGTGAAGCAAGAGAGAAGATTTTATGAGTCCCACATGTGTCTTGTGCTTTTTATTTGATATTCTTAGCACTGCCCACATGCAGCCGTTCTCTTCTGGGTGCATTGTTTTTGTTTCTGATATCCCCAATGTACCACATGTTGGTGGGTAGAGTCCGTCCTTCATTCCTTCTCAGTTTTGTCTTGGACTATAATTTTCTTTATGTGTTTTAGGAAAAATAAACCTTCCTTAGGTCTCTAAAGTTAAATAATGTTTTTTGTTTTTCTTCTTTTTAATCATGTTTTTTTTATTCTTAAAATGAATTAAATTTGTTTTTTATAATTTGTAATTGCTTATTTAGTATTTTTACTTTTTATCTCATAGAAGAGTGTTTATTTTTATTTTTGGAAATATAATTTGTGTATATATATATATATATATATATATATATATAATGTATATATATTTCCAAAAATAAAATAAATATATATATATAATATACATAAATTTTTTAAATGATTAAAAATAAATTAATTAATAAACTATTATCAGACAATTTAATAAACAATAAATATTTCACATTTTACTAGGTCCTTGTGTATAAAAAGTACAGAGATTGTAAATGGATGATGGTTGGGAATGTTAAAATTTTCCAGCAAGTAGACCCGGTATAGAATAAATACCTCATGTCCCTGAAGACACACTCTCTGTCTGTAAACCTGAAGCTGTTGTTGTGAGGTTTTAAAGATTGAAGTGGATGAGCGGGTTGTGTAATTTTAATGTGTCAGGGTTTTTTGCAGTAGACAATAGAAGGTCAGGGTTGTGTAATCCACAAAGTAGCATGATACAGCCACCTCCACTCTATTGTATTTTATCTGTTATCCAGATGACAGCTGTTGCACTGGCCCATTTTCTCCTGTTTAGTCCGCTTCAGAAAGTATGTGCAAAGAAGAGGAGGAGAAACCCTTGAGCTTGACTTAAACTACAGAAGCTAATTAAGTCAGTGCCTCATACCCACCCCTGGCACTGAATTAAATCAGTTCTGATGTGGTCCTTTCTGCCCATGCATAAATTTTCCTCACATTGCAATCAGATCAAAAATCTGACAGCACAAGTAGTCCGTGAAGACGTTTTGCCTGGCATCCTGTTATCCACTTTCTTCAAACAGATTTATATCGCTCCCCTGTTGACTATATGATGAAAATGAGTCCGTGAAAGGAAACATGCATATAAGTGAGAAATTTCTGTGTGGATGCGTGCTATGTGGCATAATGTTAGGTGATCTATATCTATGGCATAGTGGGAGGGAGAAGATGTGCACAGTTTGATCAGTGATGACATGCCTCATTTCAAATGAATAGGCAAAAAAAAGACAAAATGTGTTTGAACATTTTTTTTTTTTTTATTTTTTTTTTTTTAGTGGCAGTTCACTACAGGAGTTGAATTTAGACACGCAACCTCTCATAAAGGCTTTTAACATGCTGACAGTCAATTAACCCTCTCTAAGAAGTGACTAAATTCAGGCCCATTAAACCCCAGCCTTCAAAGCAGTGCTTTTGAAACAAATTCACCAGCCTCGACAGTACATTTCAAGACAATTACTGTCGGATTTCAAATTCACCTGGTGTGTGCAGAGTATCTATTATTTATGCATAGTTTTTTACGAGGACTGTGGTAGTTTTGTGCAATTAAAGGTTACGGTTGTTATTTTGCCTACTTATTTGCTCAATATCTGTCAGTTAACCTGAAAGCGTGCACTTGGTATCCATTTATTCATAGATGGTCATCTGATGGTCTCTGGTGGACGTAAACCAGCCTAATTATACAGGGCTTTTTGAATGACTAGTCTTTCAGACATCCCACTGACATGTCGATTTTAAAAAGATGTAATTTTGAAAGTTCTTTATGTGGAATATAGCAGTGTTTTTTTCTGGCAAGGACCCACATACTTTTAAAAGACATTTAAAGCTACAGTTTATTCCATGTTTATTTGTTGTTTAAAAACAGGTTTTTGTTAAATAAATAAGACCTGTTTGAAAAATATAGCATTTAAGTAGTGCGTCATGTTTCTCTGCAGTCAGTTTTAGATATCAAAAAACAGTAAAATGTATTTAGACTGGCCATAAATTCTGATAACACATTTATATGTGAAAAGTAATGATCTGCTTGTGATTAGTTAAAGGGTTACTCTACCCCAAAAGGAAAATTTTGCCATTAATTGCTTACCTTACGTCATTCTAAACCCGTAAAAGCTTAATTTGTCCTCAGAACATAGTTTCAAATATTTTGGATGAAAACGAAGTTGAATACAGAATTTTTAAATAAAGTTGTTTTTTTATTTTCTTATAAAAAGTACAAAAAGTATTCTTGTCACCACTGATGGCAGATGGACTATTTTGATGATGTCTTTCATACTTTTCTGATTCTTGACAGTGTTATTTACTTGGGACATTCACAAGCCTCCCAGTTTTCATCCAAAACTTTTAAAAAGTACAAAAAAACCTCTTAAATACTAATCTATTTTCAATAATTTAATAATAATTTAGTTAGCAATATTCAATATAGGCCTTGTTTTAGATCAACAGTACATGGATAGATGTGTGTATACACACAAATTTATCAAATACTCAACAAAAACACATTATTTATACCCCCAGAGGGGTGATGTCTCTCGCTTGCCCTTTTTAGAGTTCAATAAAAATTAAGTTAAATTTAGAATTAATAGTTAAAATTAGTGCTCTCAAAAGATAAATCGCGGTTAATCGCATCCAAAATAAGTTTTTGTTTACATAATATATTTGTGTGTGCTATGTATATTTATTATGTGTGTATATATATATAAATACACACACGTGTGTGTATATATTTAAGAAAAATATGTTTATATGTTTAATATATATGATAGAATTAAATTGAATATAAATATATACACATAAATATTTCAAAATATATACTGTATGTGTGTATCTTTATATATACATGATAGATATACAAAGAACACATATATTATGTAAACAAAAACCTTATTTTGGATGCGATTAATCATGATTAATCGTTTGACAGCAAATATACATTAAAGTCACAATATGTAAGTTTTCGCCACTAGAGGTCGCATTTTCAAAACAATAACAGAGGCCAAGTTCGATGACGCAACGACGGAGCGTTGAACTTTGGGAGATGTCGTTTTCACAAATCATGCTCACGAATGAAAAGCTCATTTATATCTGTTTTATCACCTAACCACCTGTGCATGACTATTACTTGCGCAATGAATAATATATATTTGCTTACCCGTCTATTAAACACACGCAAGAGCGGAGTCTCTGTCCAGGCCGAGGTTTTTGCGATTGTTTTTCCATTTTGGAAATGCCACAAATTTGTTCTCGCTTTATTTCGTTGACTGTTCCAATATCTTCTTGCCTCGGTTTGCATACATCTACGTTTTTTGGGATTGTGGAGAGTGTAATCATGATCCATGATATGGAAACGCACAGTAAATAACTACCACTTTCTGCATTTGTCCACGCGTGTTGCCGTTGTATTTATAGGCGGAAACGGAGGATAGTGTGGATATTGCGTCATTGATAGGCGACAAGGCACAGGGACGGTTCATTATTTAAATCTGGAATTTCTTTGAATTTACAAATCCTACAGAACTTTTGAGATAACGTAAGTACACAACTGCATGAAATATATAACACAGTGCAAGTGGTTTTTGGATATTTTATTACAAAAATCCTACATATTGTGCCTTTAAAGCAGTATTGTGAAACATTATTTTTTAATGTAATTTTTTTCTCTATGATGTAAAAGCTGAATTTTCAGCATCATTACTCTTCAGTGTCACATTATCCTTCAGAAATTATTCTGATATATGCATTTGCTGCTCAAGAATAATTTCTTGTTAATATCAATGTTACTGCTTAATTTTGGTTGAAGTTTTGATGCATGTTTGTTCGGGATTCTGTGACGAATAGAAAGTTCAAAAGAACACCATTTCATACAAACCTTATATAAATATTATAAATGCCTTTATTGTGACTTTATCAGTTGAATGATTTAATGCATCCTTGCTGAACATAAATAATATTTATTGAAACAAAACATCAAAATATTAGTGTATACCCAGAAATTTGTATCCAAATAGATCCAGACTGAGGAAGTGCTGTCTTAAGGACTATCACCAGACTACACCTCTTATCTTAGCTCCACACTTCCATTTGTGTATTTGGAGCGAGTACGGTGATGAGATACCTGGGGTGGTGATGATACAAGTAGAGGCAGCTGTTTCATCACAGCGAGCCCTTGTCTTTGCTTTTCCTGGTCCTTTGGGGCTTCAGAATCAATGGTTTTCTCTTCTTCAGGTTGCCGTGGATTGAACCCCTAACCGTGCCATGACTCACAACATCACCTTGATGATTCAGCCTCTCCCTCTCACTGTAATGATGTGCCACGCTTTGCCCTGTGTAAAGATATATGACTTGTTTAAACTGTGCTCTCCCAGGGCTCCTTGGAGCTCAGGACTAGAGTAATTGTTAGTAGAGTGGTTGCAATAAATCAAAAGCCATCTCCTTTTTTCCTCGTTATCCTCTAAAATACCACAATATGACTAGGGAGAGCATCGAATATCGCTAGAATTTGCTCGCTTCTCTCATCATGTCCTTAAGGACGTTAGATTTGAGTTGAGTGGGGAAGACTCATTCAAAGTTTGCAACAGGAAGTGTGATCGATTCACTCTTTTCTCCACAGTCGACTGACAGCACTGACAGCTCTGGTGGCAGAATGAGACTCCTAATGCCCTAATTGAGCTGAGCGCTCGGGGTTAGAACAGAGTCAGCTCCGGGCACCGAAACCACACAATTCGCAGGAACTAATGACATGGCGAATCATGATTTATTAGTTCAAACAACCCAGAGGATCCTCTCCACATTTTGTTTTTCTTTTAGAAATCTAATTGAATGGCAAATTTATGCATACAGGGAGACATATTCTGGCTTCATGTCGGAATGATTGTATTTACGAGATTAGCATAAACGAACGACACCACAATGTCGTAATTAATATTGGGGAAACTTCTGATGTTAGGGTTAGGGTTGATCTGTGGTTGATGGTGATTTGTATATGTATGTGTGTGTGTATATGTATATGTTTATATATATATATATATATACATACATATATATATACATATATATATATATATATACACACAAACACACTGTAGTAAACATTTGCAGTGGATCAATATATATATATATATATATATATGTGTATATGTGTTTATGTTTATATTTAAATTATTATTCAATTACATATTATATATGAAAAATATACATATGTAACAATGAAATGATAACATTATATAAATATAAACATAATATAAAAGGTTCTTTATCATGTAAAACTTGTGAATTCAATCTTACAACAATAGAAAAATGTTTTATATTATTTGTTATATGTGAATGTTATGCACACAGTTCTTTTTTTTTCTTTTTTTTAATATATATATAATATGTTAAATAAAAATACACAGAATGTAAAAAAAAACTAATCGTTATCATTTCAAAATTATCTCAAGTTGAAATATAAACACATAGACATACATTTAGTTTACATTTAGTTTTAATTTAGTTTATTTATTTATTTTTAGAGCACCTTTTTACAACCGTGATTGCCCAAAGTGCTGTACAGGCATAATAAAAACATAACAAGAATGACAGACTGTAACGCCCCTGGACTGTCTGTTATCGTTTTCATTCCCCATGTGTTCTGCCTCAGTTTGACCTATTTTCTGTCGTGCGTTAATTATGTGATTATGTTCAGGTGTGTCGTGCTCGTTTCCTTTCATTGCCTCCCCTTTATAAGTTGTTTTCTGTTCATTTTTTTTTTTATCCGGTCTTAAGGTTATTTTGCGTGTGAATACCCTGCCTGACATCTGCCTATTGGATTATTAAAGTCTGTAGTTTTGTGAACTTTATCTGCCGTTGTGCTTCCTTGCTTCACCCCGTGACACAGACTCAGTACTCAGTACACACACACACATACAAATGTAAACATTTACCCTGAGTAAATTATATAATTAATAGATCTCATAGAATCTCATTTATTCTTTATGGTAAAACTTTAGATTAGGAAACACATTCATTAATAACTAAGTTATTATAACTGAGTTTTCCCTCACACTCCTAATACGATGCTTATTAATAGTTTGTAAGGTAGCTGTTAAGTATATATATGAGGTAGGTTAAAGGATCTAAAATATGGTCATGTAGAATAAGGCATAAATATGTGCTTTATAAGTACTAATAAACAACCAATGTGATATGAATGCAAACAAACAACTAGTAAATTGTAACAATAGGTCCTTTAACATGAAGTTTTCACCATTTTACTTTTTCTCTTATTAATATTTTCTCTTATTAAAGACATTTCTTTTTGTTCCAAATTCCAGTTTTTCAATTTGTGCCAGACTTTTAGTCCCCAGTATATGTTAGCATTTCATTTTTTTCATCAAGTTATTCAAATGCAAACAAGTGAACCATTAAATTTGCCCCAGAAACCCATTTTTATAACTAAAATCACTTGAATGAACATTACATCTGATGTTGTCAGTAAGAACTTCCCATGGGGACTTGACAACATTACATGTTAAGAATAATCATTAGTTTGCAATTTAGTTGCATGAATAAGGTGTGAGTCATCTGTCTCTCTCCCTTAGTGTTTAGGTGGTACTTATTGACATGCTTTAATATAGTGCTGGATTGTCTTGTCAAAACGAATGATGTATTGAGTGCCTCCAGGCTGACTTTTATTTACTTCCTGGTCCATTTTGTACACACTGCTTCTAATGTCATCTCTCTCTCTCAACTTCTCTTCTCAGATCCGTGACACTGACAAACCTCCCTCCGAGAGTCAACTCGGTGAGTATCCAAGCAGCTCCTGTTTCCTTTCACATCCCGTAGAAGTCAACAGGATTGTGAGGAGCTTTCAAAAGACACCAAAATCCCTCAGAAATAATTCCTGTCAGAGATTTCAGGTCGTATTTTAGCACCATTCTAGTCAGGTAACCCCGTGTTCTTATCACATTTCATTTTATGGTTTTTCAAACCAACTGTAAATATCACTGATGCCTCATCTAAAGAGAAAATGAAAAGGTTTATTTTAGATGGCTTTAGTCGGCGGCGCTCTCCATGCAGCAGGATTAGATTTTAGGGCACGGCTAATTGATTTGGGTCACTGTTTGTAGTGCGCTGTACGTGTGTTTGATATTTTAGTGGAGTGAAGCAAATGAGGGTAATCCGGTATGACGTATTGGAATGAACAAATCGAAGGGGTTTATTATAATACTCATACTTTCAGCTCGCTCACAATTGCCACGTTAAAACATCCGAACAGAAGGTGCGAAATGATTTAGGTAAAAGAATGACCTCTTTATTCTAGTAACCATTACAGCTAAATGGATTCTCGTGTTTTGCTTTTCTTTTGTCTTTAACAGGACTAAGAGCACTCAGCATACTAATCACTCTAAAGGTGTAAAGGTCAACTATGATTGGCTGTCGCTGCATAACAAAGGAAATCTCGGTGGATGAGGCCAGAGAAAAAAAGAGAGGAAGGATCAGGATGTGTTGAAAAATAAAAATAGATCAACAGAAATTAGGCTTTATAAATGCAGAATAGAGTTAAAGTGTCTGTTTGAAATGATCCTTTGTCTGACTCCAAACCAGGCTAGTATGGCGATTAATCAACTTCACGAAGTGGATGTGGAGTCTGTCGAATTGTAATGACTTCCATACATCAGACAGTTTGCAGGAAGCCTGAAGTGCAAAGCTGGTTGCATAATTTCACTTTCAAATAGCTACTTCTTATATTTCAGCCCATAGTATGATTAAGAAAACTCTCAGAGCTTCTTCTTACACAGAGCGCGTGACGCAGAACAATAACCTTCATGGTTTTTGAAGTTCTCTTCTTTTTCTCCTTTGTCTCCCAGAAGTGGTTGGTTGCCTGAAGCGCTTTAGGCGTATATGTCAGAGAGGCATTCGTTTGAGCTTTGTTTTCTCTTGTAATGCACTCTGCAAATATAGCGAAAAGTCAAGCGCACTAGCATAATCTGTAAATTATTTCTGGATATTGTCTGCACAGCTAAAAATACTGTACTTCAGACCAGAGTCGACCTCAAATGAGAATACTGAGAAGTAGCTTGAAATGCATCATTCCTCCCAGAAGAAGCTCATATGGAATATTGGAGTGTGCTTGATCTCTGATATTGTTTTTTTTTTTTAGAAGAATTTGAAGGCCTCCATGAAATCTCTCACCATCAAAAGCCGATCACGCTTCACGCATCCAGTACTCTAGAGCTGTAGTGCCCAATGCCTCTTCATCCCTGTGCATAACAGTCACTTAACACAGTTATGGTTGCCATGGTGGTGACTTCATGTCGGCCCTGTCTTATCTTTTAGAAAGTCAAGAGCCTTTTTTAATCTAATGAAGCGTGAAGAAGAGTTGGATGGAGTGGTCGGGAAATAATGGGTTATTTGAACATTCGGAAAGGGATAAAAGCTTGTGTTTTTTCTGTTGTTTAGTGGCGCGTCAAACTGTAAAATTGAAAAGTGACGTTCCGAGGTGTCCTTGAGAATGTTTTATGTAACTATCAGATTGAATTTAAACTTGGGTGAAAACTTTTTTTTTTTGAAACGGGCCATTGAAAGTCATCTCGAAACTCATATGGTGCATTTAAGTAGATATCAGAATCTTTCAAGAGCCTCAGGAGGGGCAAGATAACAGTTCTGCCGAGTTTCATTTTCAAAACGGAGATTTTTCAGGGGGTTTTAAAGTAAGGCTTTAATGATGTCGGTTTGACTGAGGTCCCTCTGAATTTTAAAAAAGAGGATATTCTCGACATGATAATGCTTTAAGCAGTGGTTTACCCAGTTAAAGTAAGTATATTTGTCATAATGGTATCAAAACCAACAGTTTCGCCATTCATCTCCTTAGTAAATGATAACACAATAGTTTGTCAGAATAATTTGCTAACTATTTCTCTAATATCTTACGGGTTGACAAACACCATTTCTTGAGTGAAATGCCTAGGAGATTTTACAAAGGCTTGTTCTACCAAAAAGAAAAAAAAGGGAACCTTGGCTCTTAGTATCAGCTGCTCATTTTTTGATTTTATTTTATCAGATGTCTCGCATCTCCATGGATCATCTCCTATATAGGATGAATCGCCTGAAATAGCTTATGTAGAGACAAGCCAGAGTGTAATGCTGAATTACCCCGGCTTTGCTTCTGCTTTATCCAGTTTTCATGGCACTTACATTTTATAAAACAACACCTTAGATGTGCCGTGTTTGTGTTGGTGTCTTTGATTCTAATGTGATTAAGTCTATAAATGTGATTAAGACCCAAGCCATTGTTCATGCTGCAGTGTTGTCAGGTTTATTATTTGGGCATGTGCCAAGTTATTAGGAGTCTTTGCAATTTCTGCCTTGGTTATGACCAATATTATGCTGTCGGAAGCCATGCAGAGCACTTCAGACTCTGTAGTTCAGTTGAATAATGGGTTTGCTATAATATATGGGGAGATCGGGGTAAGATATGTCAGTGGATGAGCTAAATCATCACTTTAATCTAGCAAAGTGCGTCTGTCTGTCCGTCCATCCATCCATTTGTCCACCTTTCTCTAACTCTTTTTCTTACTTTAATGAACTGTCTTATCTTTTTCTAACTTTATCTCTCTTTATCTTTTTAACCTAAATAACTATCCCTCTCTATAATTAACTATATCCCTCTAACTAATTAACTAAACCTCTTTCTAACTCTCCCTCTCTCTAAAATTATCATTCTCTAACTAACTCTCAGATTACATAACCCTCTCTCAAATTATGACTAACTAAAACTAATTAACTAAATAATCTCTAACTATATCTCTCTCTCAAATCAATGAACTATTAAATTATCACTAGCTAACCTATTATCACTAGAGACACTTAATTTCTATTGATTATTGTTGATTTGATTGCACAGATACTATTTAAACTAAACTGAGATAGACAATGATGTCTCTGAATTCAATAATGAAATGCCTTTAGCTGAAAATTGAGTGTTTAATCATGTCATCATACATTACTGACACTCTGTTCTCTAATTTGATATTGTAAAGTGCTTCTGACACAATCTTTATGGTTAAAAGCGCTATATAAATAAAGGTGACTTGACTAACCCTCTCTAAAATGATCACTAACTCATTCACACTTGATCTAACACTCTCTCAAATTATCTCTAACTATATATCTGTTAAATCAACTAACTCCAAAATGATTACCAACTACCCCTCTTTCATATTATCACTCTCTCACTCAGCTCACTCACTCAATCTCAAATAATCTCTAAAACTATATATCTATTAAATCCACTAGCTCTCTAACTATCTGTCATTCACTCACTCACTCAAATTATATAACCTTCTCAAATTATCACTAGCCCTTTTTCAAATTCGCATTCACTCACTCAAATTGTGTAACCATCTTTCAACTTTTTAGTACCCACCTTTCAAATTATTACTAACATTACTAACCCTCTCTGAAATTATAACTGTCAAATTATCTCTTTCACTCTCTCTAACCTCTCAGCAGTTATCTAACTAACCCTCTCTCAAATTATCACTAACTCTCTCAAATTATCTCTTGAACTATATATCTCTCAAAGTATCTCTGTTTCTGTAACCGTTGTGTGCCACATATTTTGATTGTTCGTGTGACATCATGAGACAGAAAAAGAAGCTCAGCCACTTCATATCTTTCTCTTCCTCCTCATCCCACATTTTTTTTTCTTACATCTCTCTGAACTCAAGTGACCCGCATTCTTTTCTGGGATCTGCTCGGAAAAGCTCACGGTGTTGCCTCTCCTGAACAGCTCTCATCATGCTCGTCACCTAGTTATGCGAAAACTCGGATACGTTCTGAGTAATTAAAGTGCAACTCTGCCTTTTTAAAAGTGGCAGAGATCATGTTTACTCAATCCACTTCCTTGGAGCGACGCACAGTTTAAGACCTGATAATGAGGCTCACGGATTTGGAATCTTTTAAAGTGGAGCTGCCTCCAGGCCCTGAATTATTGATGCAAAGTAGGAGGTTTAAAACTGCCTTCAACGCTCATTAGTCTTCGGGTGAGATGCGCACAGGGATGGGGACTGCAGCTTTATAATGAGCATGATTAAACCAGCTCGAGCTCCCTTGCCTAAGTTCAGGTGTTGGAGTCCAGGCGGTTTTGTGATGTCCAACCCTTGCTGAGAATCATAATGAGTGTTATGTTTTTTTCCTGTTCCACCAAAAAAGTGTGTCTACCTCTCTCTGCTTGTTTCCCTCCAACACTGTCTGTCTCGTTTTTTCTTAACACACTTTCTTTTTTCTCTTATTTTAAATGGTTTTGTATGTCACTGACCTTTCCATCAGTGAGTTAAAAATATTATACTGACCCATGTACTGAAAGTTCAAAGATATGAAAACATTGACAATTAATAAATTAGCTCTAAATCTGTATTTTTTCTGAATATATGTCAAATACAAATCTTAATATTATATAATATTATTTAAAATATATAGCTCTAATAAAAATATTGGTATGTAGGATACTAGTCAACAAGTCAGCCATTACTGTTCTGGGGTGTGTTTCCTGTACAACAAAGTAACTCACTGATCAACCACCATAGTACAATCGTTTTGGAAACAAACTAGCTAGGCACAACTGTTTCCCGAACATGGTTGCATGGTTGCGATTCGTTCAACAGCATATGATGTCACACGCATGTGGTGGAGGAATAACTTCTGCTATTTAACCGATTAGTGATCTCTAAAGATGCTGCTGTATTGAACATGGCACCTGATGACTAATTTACTATTTATTTGTTCTCTGTCATTTTGCTTTATTTGATGTTTGAGCCATCACGGGTTCCCTCTTACAGTATGTCATACTCCGGGTTTCCCTTCACATGTGCACTTTTCAAAAATGGCGCATACAAAATACATAAATAAAGTGCATTTTATGTTTAGATAGAATGGAAGATACAGATAGTAATGCATGTTAGCTTACTTGTTGTGACCAAGGGCATATTTATCTAAGCCCATAAGGAACTATGCTTCGAACCACAGGTTTAGAGCTGTAGTTCCAAGCACGGAAGTTTGTGACGCTGATTGTGAATGCTCATTTGAACTATGGTTTTGGGAACACCGAATGCTATATAAAAATTTCAAACGTAGTTGGCTAACGATGCTTTTGAGAAACGCACCCCAGGTCAGTGAGACAGTAAAATTCAAATTGTATTGATCAAAACAAAAATAATAATAATAAAAAATAAGCAGAGCAATTGTTAGCATTGATAGTAATACTAAATTGTACTTAAGCACAAAATCATCATATTGAATGATTTCTGAAGGATCATGTAATAGCTGCTAAAAATGTAGCTTTACCATCAAATAAATAAATTAGATTTTTTTTTATTTAATTAGAAAATGGATATATTAAATATTTCACAATATTACTGTTTTATATTTTAGTAGTACATGAAATGAATGCATAAGGGATTGTTTACACAACATTGTTTTCAGCTTGGCTTTTTACTGTGTTGGCTGAGCATGGAAACTTTTGAAAATTCAAAGTGGAAGTTTTTAAAAATGATACCGTTATCGTCTAATGAAAATGTGAATTTGATGTGTGGGTTTTGCAACTCCAGTCCATAGGAATGCATTTGCGTGCCTTTACAAACCCACATAGGCCCTGTCCTAAATGGCGCCCTAAACCCTCGCGGTCTTCCTCTGAGTCCGTATTTGCATAAAGTAATGCGTGCTTTCTCTGTCGGTTAGGCTCGGAAGAAGTGCGGTTCGAGGGCGTATAACGGCCGCAAAAGGCACCCTTCTGCACAATAAAATGACAAATGGGACACCCTATTGTCTTGTGGACTTGATGGACGCGGCCATTGTACGTTCGTAAGACCACAAGTGCACATGAAACGTTCCATTTGGGACAGGGTCATAGTGTTTCTTTACCAAGTGACATTGCCACCTACTGGCATGGCATGCATAATACATTGTTTTCAGTCGTTTTGGTGGACATGTGTGATCATTTTAAAAATGTTGTTGTCTGTACTCGAAACATTTAAAAAATGCAATGTTTTCAAAAACTTTTTAGTATAATTGCTGTCATGTAAACATGCTTTAAACAGAAAAAAAAGGAAGTCCTACCAACCCTAAATTTTAGATTGTGGTAATTTACATACTTTTCCGATGGGCGTCTTTTGCTGTTGCATTGTACCTCACACTGTTTTTTGGCATCCCACCACAAATGAGACCAATTCCCACTATTAACCTAGTTACTTATTAGCATGCAGATTACTATCACGTTGGCTGTTTGTTAATACTTATACAGCACATATTCTGCTTGACCATATTCTGCATGCCTTAATCCTACTCAATACCTACACTTACCAGCTATTAATAAGCAGTAACTAAGAATTTTAGGTAAAAGTCATAGTTAATAGTTACTTAATAGTGAATATTGGACCTGTGCCATTCTGTACATGAGCATACTATATTTTATATGTGTCAGACTGGCTCAGGTGAACCCAAATTAATTTTATAGTCCTTAAGACTGATTAGTCATATAGTTATTCAGGAAACCAACCAACCAATCGTTCTTTTTTTTTAAATATGTAGATGCACATCCCTAATTCATATTTTCCACGGGAAAGCTTTTCATCTTAAATTTGAGATGTGCGAATATTCCATTTTTGCATTAATGTCCTCTTGTAGCACCTGAGGGTGCCTTAAATCCGAAAGGCTATTTTTTTGCTCCGGCTGATATAGCTGGCCTTTTTTCAGTTTGAATACTCATGTTCGCTTTTCTTAGCTTCCTCTTTCATTCCACCTCTCCCATCTTATCTTGTTTTTCATCTTTTCCTTTCCTTATCATCCTTTGATCCCTTTCATTCACTTCTTCCCCTCTCTCGCTTTCGCCCTGTTCCTTTGAACAACATATTACCCCGGTGAGTCAAAAGGTATTGGGCAGCTTTGCATACAAACTTGGATGACTCCAAATCGTTACATCTACAGCAGCACAATGATCTGAGTCACTGGAGCACAGCCAGTTCTACACTGAAACAATCAGCTCTGGGCCAGGATGCACAACGCCACCGCTCATGGAAATGAGCCATCGACAGCCTTTCTTGTCTCCCATCACCCGCCACTGAGCGTGCAAAATCCACTCTTGACATTCTCATTGTTCCTCCGTACAGCTTAATGGCCCCTCTTGTGTGGCTCCGTCATTTAGAAAGATGATGTCTGTTATTGTTAAAGCAACATTTAAGTCAGGAGTAGGCGAGAAATCATGCCATTATTCTTCACATTGTTTTTAGCTCTCCATCTGGTAATCATTGTCATGCGTGATCGACTTGATTGACGGAACAAACTCGCACTCGTTTTTTTTTTCTTCTGGGCTTTTTGCCCCCAGTTATTCCAATTATCATTTGTTGGTAGACTGCTGCTTATTTGTACATTTGCCAAGTCTCAGAGGAACAGTTCATCCAAAAATGAACATTTTGTCATTACTCGGCCTCATGTTGTTCCAAATCTGCATGACTTACTTTCTCCTGTTCAGGAAAGGAAATTATAAAGGCTGGCTGCTAGTTGCTCTTTTACATTTAATTACAAAGCAAGCTTCAAAGAAATATGCAAATGTTTCCAATTCTTCTGAAACCATGCATTAACGTTTAAGTTTTAATTTGACCAATAAAAGTTACAGTTTACTGCCAGTTGAAGACTGAATCAGCTGGAATTCTGTACAGATCTTTCCCGACGAATCAACTAAATGATTGAAATCTGACTCAAAAGAATGATTCATTAACAAATCGAACTAGGGAAAATGTCAAGGTTTTAAATGAATACCATTTAGGTCTTTTCTAACACATAACTACTGAATGGCTTCAGTTTTACTTGTTTTGTGGTGTGTTTCAATAAAAGCATAAAAGCTTCAGTACTTATTCATTGTATGCTTGTGACTGGAATAGTTTCTGCTTCTCTTCACGCACAAGGAATGGAATAAGTTTGAGTAAATAATAAGAGAATTGCTGAACTAGTTATTTAAGGGCGCTGGATTGGGTTTTCTGCACCTGTTCTGCTGACGTTCAGAGATGTGACAAACCTCCAGCGGGGGCACGAGGTGACTGTCCTTTACGCTTCCCCCCGCCACCTCAGGCAATGTGAACTGTCAGCAGGGGTTTGTGCCAGGTGGATGGAGCGTTCCATCACGCACACACACGGCCACATTTGTTTCTTTGCATTCGATCGGCCATGTGCAGAGGTGCTTTCAATGCCTTTATCGACTAAATCCGTCTCCCTAACCTTCCAATAGATTCAAGACTCTTTGGGTCTGCATGACTCCAATTAATGTCGTAAATGCCTTGTCCTTGGACTTCCTGATTGAAGTCCAAAAAAAGGAAGTGAGAAACCTGAAATGGTCGGTTGGTTAGACGTTGCATTTTGTGCACCCTACTGTTGCGCCCTCAAATGTCACCTCTAATTACTGTACTTCGGTGCTGATGACCTGCACTAGACGCTTTGATGCAACTAAGCGCTTGTAAAACTTTTTTTAGCCTTTTTCACACTTCAGCAACTGCCATATGTCTTCACTGCCCAGTCTTGCAGAATTTGCTCTTCAATTTGAGACGGTATAAATGCACAATAAAGATATTTCATTTTTTTAGCTGATGCAAGCACAGTGTGTAGTGAAAGTCTTGATTGCTTGTGGGTTGGTTGTGAGCAGTATTTTTAAACGTACTCAACCCTTTCGTCTACAAAGATTATGCCACCAACTGTTCAGTGGTCATGTGAAAAATGGCTTCATTGTGTGCTTTTTCTCTTTAGAGGTAAAATTGCCATGTGGAGTCAATTAAATATTACAGTCTGCATTGGGATTTATTCAGTAATCAGTCTGTTTTGTCAATATCCTGTTTTCAGTCTCACATTTTATTCACCTTTTTGCTACCTGATTCAGCAGCCTCTGGGGATAAATGTACTATTTTCTCTACAACTTCTTAGTGCTCTCTCTCATTCCCTTCCCTTTTCTGTCACCTCTCTTTTCCTCGTCCTATTATCATACATAAGCAAACAAAATCATGTCTGACTTTGTTCTGGTTTGCTGTAGAACTAATTTGAGTTTCTGCTGTCATGTGGTTCCATCTTGTTGTGTTGCTGTGGGACAGAATCTGATTGGTTTTGGTTCCCGGGTAGATGCAATACTGTCTGAGGTGGTTCATTTTTAGTGGTTTGCCACAGTGTGAATGTAATGACACACTTGCGTTTATCAGAAGCCTCCCCCTAGTCTTAAAATCTGGCCTTTTTGTTCATTAGCACACTGTAAAAAAAAAAATCCTGTCGTGTTTAAAAATAAATAAAAATGATTGCCAGCTGTGGTTAATCAATCCTTGCTGTAAAAACTCAGTGACAGTGTTTCAATCAGTTTTGAGCCTGTTATTATTTTTCGCTTGTAGTTTATAACTATATATTCATATTATATCAGTAAACCAAATAAAAACCTTTTTTTGAACTACAGTACTCACATCCAGTGTTGTATTATTATTATTATTATTATTATTATTAATCATTAGTATTGCTAGTGAACAGAATATATTGTTGGACTCTCTCCAT
>JAUMHE010000067.1:13190386-13201071 GCA_032359235.1 Enteromius mattozi
TTTAATAAGAATATTTCATTCATTCAGATCTAGGATGTGTTATTTTAGTGTTCCCTTTATTTTTTTAAGCAGTGTATTTACCAACAAAATTTACAATTTACATTTACTAGCATAATTTAAATTTCTATATGCAAGCCTTTTTCTGTTTTTGGACTTTCTCTTCCCATGTCATAGGATAGACAGATCAGACACATCCAAGATTAGAGTGTTAATTTCCTGCTTTTCCGGTTTCTGTCCGCCACGTGAGGTAACATAAGGTAGCAAGGTCACAGAGACCTTGAGTCACGGCGTAATCACTGTACCTTTTTTGCTCTGTTCACATGTTGATGAACTGTATGAAGACACACAGTGGGTGTCACAAAGTCCTCAGATCTATATTAAGCCATTCATGTGGTTCCTTAGAGATGAGAATAAAGTTTTGGGAGCACATTTGTGAATGTATTAAGAGGGAAGTTCTGAACATGAACACTCTCTCATCTGATTCATTGTCACTGCTATTAAAATCACAAACGCAAAATGCCCTAGGCTAAAAATGTTGGGATTTTGAAATGCGATAATTAGAAGAAATGTTTCTTGAGAACCAAATATTATAATATTAAAATTATTTCTGAAGGACTTACAAATGAAGACAATAGAAGCATTCAAAACCAACAAAAGAGCAACAACATGTAAGCACTATGACAAGTCTTAGTTAGCCTAACATAAAAACAATGTAGATAGATATAGAAAAAAGGAACTTTTGTAAAGAAGTAGACAGATAGATAAAATAGAATTGGAATATAAAGTACTAGAGTTAGAGCATCAAATAAAGATGGAAGAGATGTGTTTTAGCCATTTCTTGAAGATGGCTAAGAATTTAGCTGCTCGAATTGAGTTGGGCAGGTCATTCCACCAAGCTGAAACAGTTAATAAAAAAGTCTGTGAAAGTTATTTTGTGCCTCTTTGGGATGACATAATAATGCGCCATTCATTTGCAGAGTGCAAGCTTCTAGGGCGCACATAGGTCTGAAGTAATCAATTTTGGTAAAGGGGTGCAGAGCCAGAGGTGGTTTTGTAGGTAAACATTAATGTCTTGAACTTTCTGCAAGCAGCTATTGGTAGCCAGTGCAAATTAATTAACAGAGGTGTAATATGTGTTCTTTTTGGCTCATTAAAGATTAATCTTGCAGCTGCATTTTGGATTAATTGTAAAGGTTTGATAGAATAGGCTGAAAGACCTGCCAAGAGAGCATTGCATTTTGGATTAATTGTAAAGGTTTGATAGAATAGGCTGAAAGACCTGCCAAGAGAGCATTGCAATAGTCAAGTCTGGACAGAACAAGAGCTTGAAAAAGGAGTTGCATGTTCCGAAAGAAAGGGCCTGATCTTTTTAAAATTGTATAAAGCAAATCTGCAGGACCGGGCAGTTTTAGCAATATGATCTGAGAAATTCAGCTTATCATCAATCACAACTCCAGGGTTTCTGACTGTTTTTGAAGCCGTTATGGTTGATGAGCCTCACTGGAAGGTAAAATTGTGATGAAGTGATGGGTTTGATGGAACCACAAGCAGTTCTGTCTCGGCTAGGTTGAGTTGAATGTGTTGGTCTTTCATCCAGCAAGAAATGTTTGTTAGACATGCTGAGTTGCAAGCAGCTATCGTTGGATCATCAGGATGGAATGAGAGGTAGAGTTGAGTGTCATCTGCATAGTGGTGATATGAAAAGCCATGTTTCTGTATGACAGAACCTAGTGGTGTTATGTAAACAGAAAAAAGAAGTGGTCCAAGAACTGAGCCCTGAGGCACCCCATTAGTTAGATTCTGCAACTTGGATATCTCACCTTTCCAAGCTACCTTGAAGGACCTATCTGAGATGTAAGACTCAAACCACTGGTTCCTGAGATGCCCTTTCTCAATAGTGTTGGGAGGAGAATCTGGTGGTTGACTGCAGCAGACAGATATTAAATATTTAATAGAAAAGCGATTTTAAAATGTAAAAAATATTTATCATGGATTTTTACTTGTATTTTATTTTTGATCAAATAAATGTAGTCTTGGTGAAAATAAGAGATGGAATCACTTTCAGAATCATCTTTTTTCTGGTTGGTGAATGAAAACAGAATCCACCCTCCTTACAGAGTTTGCACAGTTAAAGTGGTATATGAGATATAAGAGCACTTACGTTAATTATAGTAGATATCTTTATAGTAATCAATATTGTTGTGAATGGACCTTATATAGGGGGCAGCCGTGGCCTAATGGATAAGGAGTTGGACTTGTTACACAAAGGTCACGGGTTTGAGTCCCAGGTCCGGCAGGGATTGTAGGTGGTGGGAATGAATATCCAGCGCTCTCTCCACCTTCAATACCATGACTGAAGTGAGACCCTTGAGCACCGTTCCTCCAACTGCTCCCCGGGCGCCACAGCACTGGCTGCCCACTGCTCTGGGTGTGTGTTTATGGTGTGTGTGTGTGTGCGCGTGGTTGTTCACTTCCCCTGCAAGTAAACTACTGTCTCAAATCAGACGAACTGACTTGATAGCTGCTTTCACAGTTTGTTCCCATTTTTCTTCATTCGACAGTAGCTGTAATAGAATGTTTGTCTCTTTCAGAGTCCCCCTGTCATCCTGCTACTGCACACGCTGTCAGACAAAGAAGGAGACTGGAGCATTCTCCCACTACTGCCTTAGTAAGCACTGTTAAAGTGTTAATACTGACATTACTAACATGCAACATAGTGAAATCTCAGTCTTTAATAATGTTTGGTTCGCTTTGGATTATTGTTTAGTAGATTTCTTGTTAAGATCTGTGTTTGGATTTATTTAAATGATATCAGATTAACAAGAGTGCTATTGTATTGAATATAGTTGTGGATAATAAAAATAATTATTTTCAAAAAAAATTCAAAAGTCACAGGCCTGAGTGAATCAGTATTTTGAATGATTCAATTGCATAATTGATTCCGTGACTCACTCACAAACACTTATTTTCATTCTTGAATGAATTGTTTGAGTGAAGAATTCAGTGACTTTTCATTAAACAAACAGATTTTTCTGTACTGAATGAATCATTGTGTTTGAACAAATCAGTTGAATGATTCAGTGACTCAATCATATGACTCTTGTTTTCACCTACTGATGTAACAATGTAACTTTCAATGTAATAATGCAGATTTTTTTTTTCTCCTTTAGCTTGTCATCACAGTTTGGCAAGAACTCATCTTGGATCATGTTTCTAGAAGAAGACACCAGAGTGAAACTCCAAAAACTTCATGAAGTCCTCAAAAAATTTGACCGCAGAAAAGTAAGAACTTTTCATATTGTCCCGAATGTAATCAAAATTCATATTTAGCCCATAATTAATGTTCCACATGCACTCAGAAATAGTAGGAACAGTCTGTTATAGAGGTTCTTTTCTGTAATCCAGGTTCCATCATGCTGAAAAAATCTTTCCATTCACATGAATTTTAGCTATAGTGAGGTTATCGAGGTTATTTCCAATTTTTACACCAACAATGGTTTAAAATGAAAATGGACCAGTCTGCTACCTGCAGAAATACCCGTATAGCCTGTCTTTAATGGATTTTGAATTGTGTGCCACCTAGCTCCATTATGAATCAGATCTTAATGCTTTTTAGTCTTGTGAATTATTTTGAATGTCAGACCCAAGGGTGTAAGCATTTCATGCTGAAAGCGTTAATGCTGAAACCTAGCGTTGATCTTATCATGTGAAAAGTGAAAAGATTTATTGTGTTTGTAGTAAATGACTCTCCACAATGCTACTTTATCAATGTTAAAACCTTCTTAACAACAATTGCAAAATGCATCAGCCTACAAATGATATCCAAACAATTAGAATTTGTTATTGAGAGAGTAATGAATGGAGGGCAATTTCCTGACTGAATCTTTTTCATCAAGTCAATCTGTTTAAAATGTGTTGCATTCAGGTTTTGCGTTCACAGTTTCACTGCGATTATTTATTTATTTATTTTTCTCAGCCTTGTAGTTGTATTCACAGATGGCATTTAATAAGTAATATAGATGCACATAAATTCTGATCATATCTTAGACTCTCCTTTACAATCTCTGCTGTTGAAATATTAATGCAGTTTGACTGTGTAAAGCCATTTACAGCTTCCTGGTTTGTCAAATAACTGTGCAAGTGACTCACCACAGATTTTCCACCAGTTTACCAAAGCCTTCTCAAAGTAATACATTATAATGAGTCACTTTTGCACAGTACATGTGACAGGCAGCTGTTGAGCACAACACTACAAGAATTTTTCTATGTATAAACCATTAAATTCATTTTTCCCTTTTAGTTGTGAGAATATCAAAGAATGGTGAAATATAAATGCAAAAATGTTGTAATAGCAATAAAAAAAAAAGGTGGGGACTGTAATATATTAATGTCCAAATGTGCGGTCTGAGACCATCACACAGCAGGATCTGAACGAGTGTCAGCTGTTACACTGTGATTTAGCCTAAAATGACCATCATGTTCTGATTGATCTCTACATTTTGTCCTCAGGAGTGGTTTCTTGGCAAGCCTCTACATGATGAAGAGTCCACTATCATCCATCATTATGCCTTCTCTGAGAACCCTGCGGCTTTCGAGTACCCAGACTTCTCTGCTGGATGGGCGCTTAGCATCCCTCTTGTCAAAAGGTTAGAAAAATGCCCTCAGATGAACTGCTGTCGAAAGCAGATCCAGTTTTAGAATGACATGTTTTCGTAGATACGATGTATGAATGAAATTTCATTTTATTATTCATGCAAACAGTTTTTCAAAGCTGGAGTATTCACATTATTCTAGTGAGGATTTCTGATACCATGGTACAGTAGTTTGATATGGTATGAAAAATTGCAGTAGACATGTACTATTGTGTTAATGTGGTATTCCTGTGTACTTTTTTAAACCAAGAAATGCTATGCATGAACCGGTTTTATATGTATTTTAACATTTTGAGGACTAATTTTAATGATTTCATATTTTAGATTGACAAGCAAAATAGAAGAGGAGCCATTAAAATCAGACTTCACTATTGATCTGAAACATGAGGTGAGAATTTTTAAGGAGTATATTTAAGGATTATGATTGACTGATTGTGTATTGTTATTTGAAATTGATTTCATTTTTAGATTAAAGTGTGCACTTCACCTTAGAAACATTACAAACATTGCAAAAATATTACAATTTAGAGAGAACAATATGCATAGACTATACAGCAAGTTTGGGGTTTAAATCTTTGATATTAATCATGTTTGTGCTGAAAAAGTAACCTAATTTTAGCCTTCAACAGGGGTAGCTCTGGAAGTGCCAGAATCTACCAGTACATTTCTCAGGGACATTTTGTATTTCCACTTTCACGTTTTTTTCAACTGTTTCCTTGTGCCTATGTCTCTCTTGCTCTCTTTCCACAAAATTCTTACAAAAATAAAGGATTCTTCCCATCTAGTCCCCACAGTCTCAAAAAAACATTACCTTCACTGTGCCTTCTGCAGTATTAGTGTGTTTGTTCTTCTTCAGCTCTTTCTCTGCAGAGTCCCCACAGAGAGGAGGACAGACCGTCTTATAATTTATGGGATACATTTTGAGAATTTTCATGTGTGGGAGATCTATTTCTATATATAGAAACTAAAACAACTTTTTAAAGTACTGTAATGTTCCTTTCTTCTTAACATATCATGGTGCTTATGGAGTGCTGCAGGTTTAAATCTGGCTTAAACATTTTAGATCAGCATGGTAGTGTCTTTTATTCATTGGAATGTTCTCATCCTTGTGTCATTCCAAACTAATGTTTTCCTTTAGACAACAAAAGAAGATATATATTTTTTTTAAAAGTTCAGTTTTTCAGTTGGAACCCGTGCTGAATTGGATCCCTTTGACTTGAAACAATTGAAACATTCTTTAAAATATCTTATTTTGTGTTCCACAGAAGAAATAAGAGATACTGATTTGGAGCAACATGAGGATTAAAGTAAATTTGCTGAAAATGTACTCACCCTCATCTCACCTAAGATAATAAATGAGTTTGTTGCTTCATCAGAGCAGATTTGGGTATTTTGCTTGCTCCCTACTGGATTGAATGGGTGCCGTCAGAATGAGAGTAAAAAAAAAGCTGATAAAAACATCACAATAATACATAGGAAATCCACATGACATAAATAACATAATGACATAACATAAATTAACGTATTGTGAAGTGAAAGACGCTTCCAGCTAAAATATGCATTATCCATAATGATATTTTCTTAAGAAAAAAAGCGATCTGGTCTGAATCAGGAGAGAAATATGCACAGATCAAGCACCATTTACATGCAAAAACTGTTCTAAACAAATATATCAGTGGATTTTAATGTCAGAAGATAACAGTGGATAGATTTTTTTACTGAAGCAGCTGAATCATTGTGATGTTTTTATCAGCTGTTTGGACTCTCACTTTTTACAGCACTCATCCACTGCAGAGGATCTATTGGAGAGAAAGTGATAAATATGATGAAATATGATGATGAATGAGTAGATTATCAGCAAATTTCTTTGGAGAGCTATTACTTCAAATAATGTTTTATTGATGTTTTATTACATCATTCTTCTTTTTCTCCTGCAGGTGGCGCTGTACATCTGGGAGGAGGGGAAGGGACCTCGACTGACAGGGGTTCCAGAGCTTTGCACCATACCAGAGCATAATCCAAGAGCTCAGTACTGTGCCACCACTGTCAGCAGCCAATCACCACTGTGTGTAGGTAACCTCCACACCAAGCACTTAACACACCTGTCACACACACTTAATCAGTATGGGAAGAAGGCTGACAGGAGAAGGAGGTGCAAACCTTGGAAAGAAGTGATGAATGGGATTTGTGCTGAAATACTTTGGATAAAAGCATTTGCTAGATAAATAAATAAATGGAATGGAAGTGTCAGAGTTTATACATGAGACAATATCATGAGAATATCATATTACTTTTACTTTAAGAAGATGATGATTGTGTGTGTGTGTGTGTGTGTGTATTTCGCAGAAAAAAGTCCTAAGAAAGATAATGCTATCCATTTGAGAAAATAGCAGTGCAGTAATTTGGTACATAATGTTTTCCTTTAAACAACAGCGCGTCTAATAGCCTTTTGTGCACACGACCTTTGGAAAATCAATCAGTACATCAAGCACATCAGTACATGTACATGAGTATGATGAAGAATATGTTTTGACAGATCACTTATTATAACTCTATATTTAGCCTCGGAATGCCTAGGTTTGATCCCAACCAAAAATTATGACTTTAATTAAACATCCATTTATCTTAATCCATTGCTGGTCATAAACCTTTTCATCTAATCCTGTTTCAGTCTGAAGACTGCAGCTATGTGTTCACTGCATAATTGTTATGTTTAAAACTTGCTATGAAGTTTTATATGAATATGTGAATTGGGTTGTTCTCAGACATCACCATCAAGCACATTAAAGTGTCTGTTTCCGTTATGGGCCGTTACAATCTCATTGATTTTTAAGTGCCACTTTGTGGTTTCTTTTGGAAAAATTATATTACATAATTCATAAGCTGCTGGGAGTGAGACTCAAGAGTCTTATTTGACAAGCTTTTATACTTCTGGTTATATTAAGTATTTTGCTAATTTCCATTTTAGACACTTTATTTCACACATGCAGACAATTGTGAATATTAAACTGAATTAAGAAATGAAACATAACATTTGAATATTACACAAAAATAATGCAAGTGAAAATTCAGTTTTGAAATGATGATTAAATTTATTAAGGGAAAAAAGCTGTCCAAACCTGCCTGGCACTACATGAAAATTGTGAAAGAACTGTTATTAACGACTTTATTTTGGAAAGCAAAGTCAAATTTCACTAGCCACACCCAGGCCTGATTACTGCAAGACCTGTTGCATCAAGAAATTACTTAAATAGAACCTTTCTGTCAAAGGGAAGCATGCTTAAAGAGCAACACATCATGACGCAATCTAAAGAAATTCAAAAACAGATTAGAAACAAAATACTTCAGTTTGGAAAGGTTATAAAACCATTTCTAAGGCTTTGTGACTCCCAACGAACCACGGTTAGAGCCATTATCCACAAATAAAGAAAATTAGAAACAGTGGTGAACCTTCCCAGGAGTGGCCAGAAATTAGTGGCCAATTAGAGAGCAATGGCGACTCATCCAGACGGTCATAAAAGAACCCAGAACAACATTTTAAAGAACTGCAGGCCTCAGTTGTCTAAATTGACCTATCGGTATGCCAGCTATCCAGTGCACTGTGATTAGCCGAATACCATAACGTGACACAAAAACAATTAAAGCCATTACAAATGAGGCATTTGTTGCATCCAGTGTGGACATAACTCCTGATTATAATGACTTAGTACTGTTTTTTACACTTCGCGTTGCATTGTTCCTCGTAAACATGACCAAATCTGCATTAGTGATCGGAGAAACGGTAAATAACAAGCACTACACTGCTCAAAACTCACATTTGTATAACGTTTGTGAATCAGAAGCACCAGGCTGTTCTTGCAAAGTTGGAATTGCCCCAATTTATAGCCTCTGTGCACAGCAGCATAGGCTGTAAATCTGTAAATGCGCTGAACATACTCTAATATTTGGGTTGAACTGTTCTGGAACAGTGTTGTAAATACAGCTTAACCACTGATTTCTAGTTGTGACTTCTTTTGGAAGCACAAACAAAGTGTCAGTTTCACAACGAAACACAGCATCTCCAGAACATGGCGCTGGCAACAACACTACAGCAAGAATAATAGTTCCGCCTTCTTTCTTTGTGCAAACATTTGGGTGGTGTGATGCAAATAAACCCATACCGTGACATAAAGAAGTAGGGGCATGTTTACACAAGCTGTTTTATAGGGGTGTGGACATG
Organism: Enteromius mattozi; assembly: GCA_032359235.1. NCBI lineage: Eukaryota > Metazoa > Chordata > Actinopteri > Cypriniformes > Cyprinidae > Enteromius > Enteromius mattozi. The sequence goes on from JAUMHE010000067.1 coordinate 13,199,258, forward strand.
TCATAACTTAATTAAAGAATTTCTCATTGTATATCTCTTTGGTTTTGAAACGTTGGTCTTTACAATTTTAGGGATCTTATCTATGCACCAGATCACTACAGCTTATAACTCTCCAAAGAGAAAAGTAAACTTGAAATCATATCATATGACCCCTTTAATATGGAGAGGCTCTGAAATGTAGACCTTCATTCATTTGTTTTTGACCTACACTGTACATGACGTGAGAACAGCCCTCTTTTTATATTTAGGGAAGCTAAATATTTTAAATAGCAATTCCTTTTCTCAATAGCCGTCTCCACTGCAGGCTATTCAAAAGGGCAACAGTGTTATCAGGTCACTTCAGTCAGTACTATCTGTCCTCTCCTGCCCCTATGTTTCATCTTTTCTGTCAACAACATCCAGAATCTCTTGTCATTAATATTCACAGTGGGCTCAGATCAAAGCAATATCTCCCTGAAGCAGTGCTGAGCACTTTTACTTCAGTTACGGTTATCAGGCCTTTGTATTCTCTTCTCAGATCCAGAACCAAAACCTCAACTAGAAATACACAAAAACACAGACTGCAGTGTATGGAAGGTGAAATTTGATTTGGTAGGACAGATGTTTCCTAAGGATAAACAATCTCTATTGCAATTTGTGACTCTTAAAGGTGCAGTATGTAAGATTGACAGCTAGTGGTTGAAATGGGTACTGCAAAAGCAAAGGTATTTCACCCATGGCCGCGTTGCATTACAATTTGAAAACTAGAAATCCATTAGCATTACCAAGCTTGGAAGAGCCAGGATACATTTTTAAAAAACTGAAGAAAGTCATATACACCTAGGATGGCTTAGGGGTGAGTAAAATATGTTGTAATTTTCACTTTTGGGTGAACTATTTCTTTAAAGGTGCAGTATGTAATATTGCCAGCTAGCAGTTGAAGTAGGTACTGCAATTCCAGTCCAGAATCTGCCTGAAAAGCACATTTCAGAGGAGAATTACTGGCTATAGCATTATTTTTCAGAGAAACAGCTATGTAAACATAACATATTTTCTAAATATCTACAAACATGTTATTTTTTTTTTATCTTTAGAAGAGTCAAAAACATACAGCACATTTAAAGCATGCATCTATGCTGGTAAAACTGACTAGTGAGTAGGTCTATAGTACTGTGTTTATTGCTTTAGCTGATGGGTTGAAAACGCCTGTTGTGATTCACAGTGGCAAATTAGAAAGGTTTATGAGGGGTGACTAAACACGCTAATGTGGAATATCCCTCACATTAATGGAGTGCCTCCAAAATAAAAATCGTGACTGATGTGACTTCACAGGTGCAGTTTCAACATCAGAGACTGAATCATCACTTATATGATGCTAAACAGAGTGACATGAGCTGTTGTCACAAATAAACAATTAACAAATAATAAATATTTAAATTAAAACATATTTCAAAATATAAAGTTTCATGGCCTGTAAGAATCATCTGCTAAGTTTTATATTGTAAAGTTTTAATAGTTGTGTTTATTTTAAGAGCAGTGCAGTTGATTTAATTCATTTATTGCAGTAATCTGCATCCTTCTTAGTTTTTAGATTATTTTACTCCTACTTATAAGAGAGATATATATAATAATCAGATGTCAGAAAGAGCTTTATTACCAAGTATGTTTACTCGCACAGAAATTTGACTTGATGACATGAGCTTCCAGTACCGATGAAACTATGTACATAGTGCAAACATACATGATAGCGCAGACATACATAATAAAACGTCTAGGTTACGAACGTAACCCACGTTCCCTGAAGGAGGGAACGGAGACGTTACATATGGGATCTC
>JAUMHE010000067.1:13217571-13233983 GCA_032359235.1 Enteromius mattozi
AGCACAAACGAATGGCACCTTTTGGCTAGATTTAGACGATATGGGGTGGAGAGTTACATAAAAGTCCCAAACAAGTATTTTTCCCCATTATATTTAAGAAGGGCTCGGAGATACCAGGTTTGTTTTAATGGTACAAACGGGCACAAATCGAGCACAAACGAACGGCACCGGCTTGGAACGATTTGAACGCCATGGGGTGGAGAGTGACGTCACTGCCCTGAATTGTTTTTGTTATTTCTAAGAAGTGGAAATATATTTGGCGTTCATTTCAACGGCACAAACCGGCACAAATCAAGCACAAACGAATGACACCAGTTTTGTGTGATTTAGACGAACTGGGGTGGAGAGTGACGTCACAGCTCCGAAAATATTTGGTTATATCTAGGGAAGGAAAACATATACAGTGTTTGTTTTAACGGCACAAACGAGCACAAATCGAGCACAAACAAACTGCGCCCCTTTGGAGCGATTTGGGCAACATGGGGTGGAAAGTGACGTCACAGTCAAAAAAAGAATGTTAAATATCTTAAACAACAAATCAGCACAAACAATCGTTTTTGCGGCACAAATCAGCACAAACGTAGCACAAACGAATGGCATAGTTTTGGACATTATTTCTTTTAATGGGGTGCCAACTTCACGGAGGTCAATTACCTTTCTTTGTTAAGGAGAAAAGCTAACTGAGATCTACTGAGAGTTAGTTAGACTTCATTGTTTAGCTTTATTTAAATGCAGATTCATCAATCCTCCTCCTCATGTAAATTTATTTCATGAATAATTATCAACAACACACTCCTAAATTTTTCATAATACAAAGCCATTATTTAATATGTATTGTGGTAACCCAGAAATCACTTTGTTGTCTGTATAGAGCTACAGCAGAAACACTGCTGCAGCGTACGAGGATGCCCACATGCCACAGAAGCAGAATGTGTGAAAACTCCTGAGGCATTTATTATACCTGGTTAAGCACCTCTGATATATTCAAATATTTATAAATACCTAGGTGAATATGTGGTTGGGTACATTTAATTTTGCAAACAGTACTTGAGACACTTAAAGGATGGCAAGTAGTTGAGGCTCATGTGGTCTGTTTGGACCCAAAGCGTGATTCTTCTGACATTAAGTTTTCTGTTTCATATTTGGACATAAGTCTTCATCATGATACAGTGGTGGTTTGGGTGGTTGCCTAGCATGAGGTGTTTTGAAAAGGATTTTGCTTTGTGGTTTCTTGATGGCATGGTTGTTTTTTAATTGGTTACTGGCCCTAATCAGAAAGTGTATATATATATATATATATATATACAGTATATATATAAAATGATGATGATATTTTAGTCTAATGATATGGCTCAGGTCCTGATATTTTATCAGTTGTGCAAACCTCTTAAGCACAACCAGCCTGTTGACCAAATTGCGTTTTTTTTCCCTAGGTTTCTTCAGGATAATTGCATTGGCACTGTTTCCATTAATGCTTTTAGTGGACTATATAAGCTGCAAAAACTGTAAGTGTCTATTTTTTTAATATTAAAAATAATTTAAAGCACTGGATTCGAAATTAGTTTAGTATTCCGACCCAGTATATAGGAAGATATATCAACATGAATGAGTGATTGTATTTGCTCAATCTTGTGTTCTAGATCTTTGAGCCAGAACTGCATCTCCTTGCTTTCCCCCGGAGTGTTCGGTGATCTTCATAAACTCAAGTGGTTGTGAGTACAAACATCAAATCATATGCCAAATTCAAGATGATATCTATACTGTATAATATCTATAATAACACTGTATAATATCTATAATGTATTGATACAACAGTAGATACCTGTCCTATTTTGCATTACATTAAAATGTCATAGTAAACGCTACTATTCAAAAGATTATGGTTGGTGATATTTTTGAAATGTTTTGTAAGGAAGTCTCTTATGCTTACCAAGTCTACATTTACTGTATGCTGAATTTTTAGTCTTCAGTAACACATGATCCTTCAGATGATCCTACCATTAAAAAAACAAAACAGTATTTGTAAAATCATTTGTAACATTTTAAACGACTTTACTGTAACTTTTGATAAATTTAATGTGTCCTTGCTGAAAAATATTTTCACAAATATTTAAAAATACAGTTTTCTTTAAAAACTTGAAACAAGCTTTAGAACTGTAGCATAGCTGTCAGGGTGAATTAGGAAGGGCAGCAAAATTCATTATTTTGGCTGATGGTTTAGGAACATTTTTGCAGGTTTTGAGGTGTTATTTCATCCTATTCAGGATTTTGGATGACAATCCCATAACGACAGTTGCAGCCAACACATTTACTGGCCTGAATTCCCTCTTCTTTCTGTAAGTCTTCATCAGTCTTCATTTATAAAGTGTTAATTTCCTTCTTTTGTTTAAACAAATCCCGTTATTTGAGTGTGAAGTGCTGCTCTTCAGAAAAAAATACAATATTTGCATTGCAACTGATTTAAGCAAGTGCACTGTAGTCTGTATGAGGTGTCTGCTGACAGGTTATGATGTTCTGATTCACCTCATTTCATCTCATCGTCTGTACAGGTCAATGGTGAACACCTCCCTAGAACAGCTTCCACCCTCCAGACTCTGCACCCATGTGCCCTTTCTCAGCTGGCTGTAAATATCCGCTTCTCTTCTACTTAATATAAATGTCACGACTTGCCTGGTTTTGAATTCTAAAGATGCTGGCAGTAGGCAGTGGGGCAGCTCAGGTTTTGGAACAGAGCTACGATGTACTGGCGTACAAAGAAACCGCCTGCTATTTTTTACTCATCAAAAATTGATATCTTACAAGACATTAGAGTTACCCACTGTGTTTGAGCTTGATTAAACAATTGAGTTGCCTGTGGCGCATTTATACAAGTTGTCATGTCACAAGTACTTTTTTGTCTGACATTCAGACCAAAAATAAAAGAAGTCTTGACTGACAGGGACAACGTATTTGAAATATCCATTGAGCATGTTCTTGCAGTTTGTTTTACCCAGACAGTGTTTTAGACTGAAACTATAACAACTAAAGAAATATTCAGGAATTTCTCAAGGGCTTGTCCCAGTAATGTCTTATATTACATAATTTAGAGGGATGTGTCTTTTGGAATCTCCCAAGATCTCCAGCATCATCCTGTTTTACATTCCTTGCTTGCTTTTTAAACTGCACAACAGTGAATTTCAGTTGAAGTGAATTATTCAAAATTTAAACACATAGTAAGTGATAGTTTTGTATAAGATTCAAGATTCTAGTTCAGATTGCTCATTGAATATTCATAGATACTCAAAACATTGGTTACAATGGTAATTTAAATTCCTTTAAGTTAAATTCCACATGATAACAATATAAATACATTCATAATAATATTGTAAATAAATATAATTTATGTATGTGCATATATATATATACATAATTTGTATTTATTTATTTTTGCAATGTCTGCATCTTTATTATTTCTTTCAGCATTTGTTTTTTGTTTTTTAGAGGGGCTTGAATGCTAAAAGGGACTCATCTTTCTTTAGAGCATCTCTGTAGTACAAGAACACTATGTTCTCAGTTGCTAACGCCACTGTTATTCTCTCTTTGGCCATGGTCTCCATCACTGACAGCCAAGAGCAACAGAATGAGTTGGATTTCACTGATGTGCAGACATGTTTCTATGAGTGAAACCAAATTATCTTCAGCTCTCATGTTATCTTTAAATATCATGTATATATGAAGTACATGTCAGTTTGCCTGTATTAAATTGTTTGTCCATCATTTTTATTTGCATTATGAATGTTTACTCATCAATAAACATTAACATGCTCTTTTAAAGGGATTTTGAGGGGAACCGCATTAAGACTTTGGGCATGTCAACTTTCCTCGGTTGTGAACATCTAACTGTGCTGTGAGTATAAACATTGTTAGTATTAATATATTTTTTGAGCTGAAGATAATTATACCATCTGTATGATAAGCTTCATTGTTAGAAGTCAATATTTCACTCGATTGTACTTTAAATGTATAGTTGAGATTAATACGTAGTTTGAATGATTTTATATTGCATATTTTTTTTTTTTTTTATTAATTTAATTTTAAGATTTTATCTAAGATTTTTGGTTTCAACTTTGTTTTATTTATTTTTTAGTTTTTAAATATTTAGAATGTTTTTACTTTTAAACTTTCCATTTATATGTTAAATTAATGTTCTTTTTTTGTTTTGGTTTTTAAAAGTCTACATAGTTTCTATTAGTTTTTATTTAATTTTTTGTTTTAGCCATTTTAGTATTTAAAAGAAAACTTTAAATATTTTCAACTATCTGAAATTAAAATAAGTTGCCGAAAAATTTATTTCAGTTAACCTCTATTTTATTTCTAGCAATTATTTTAATTTATGTATTTTTTTTATTAACTATAGTATTAACTATAATAACACTAGTTTCTGTACTTTCAAGCTCCAGCCGAAAACAGACAGTTTTTAAAAAGGAAAGGGGTTAAAGAGACAAGATCCAGATTAGGACCCTCTCGATGTGGTTGATCCTTACTTTTCTCATCCTTGCTGTTTTCTAGGTCATTGAGAGCCAACTTCATCAGTAGTTTGCTAGAGAACACCTTCCAGTCTCTGCGCATGATGAAAGACCTGTAAGTGAAGATGAAGCATTGCTGTGAATGAGTGTATGCATGGAAACAAAGGGGTTAGTGAGTTATTAGTGAGTTTAATTTGACATGTCCTCTTTGCTTTTTCAGGGATCTGTCCAGTAACTTATTAAAGGAACTTCCAGTCACTATATTCAAAGATTTACCCTCGTTGCAGATTCTGTGAGTAACTGTCCTGTTGTATGTACATACACTTCATTATTACATGTAACTGTTGCATAAAATTACCTGCTGTGTTTTCACATTTGTAGGAATCTATCCCAAAACCCACTGGACCACATCCATTCAGGCCAATTTAACCACCTAATTCAGCTCCAGTCTCTGTAAGTAATAGCCTTATCTGGGGCTTTCATTAGATTGTCAACAATAAATGTTTTTAAAAAATGCAATATGCTGTTGTGACCGTACAACCAAAGGTAGGTTTCCAAATGAAATGAGTCTCACATACAGTTGAGTTAGTGTTTGTGGGCTTGTTTCGGGCTGCAGCACAGACTGATGATAAAACAAACAAACAGCAGACCAGGCTGTGTTCCAGAATCGGACATTCTAAGAATCACTGAGGCTCAGAGCTTGTAGACAGCGGATGGAGGTCAGCAGAATAACCGAAGGCTCCTGATAAAGGACTTGATAATAAAGCTTGGATACTCTGTTTCTGCAGTGGCTTGGAGGGTGTGGAGATCCCAAATATCCAGACAAGCATGTTTCACCCCATGGATAACCTCTCCTACATGTAAATATTTCATTCTGCTTTCAATTAGTGGAATTCCATATATCCAATATATCCAATATATATTCCATATATTCCAATATATCACGTCACAGTAGATAATAGTCAAGTGTGTAAAGCTCTAAATATAAAATATAATATTGGCACCCTTGGTAAATATGAGCAAAAGAAGCTTTAAAAATAAGTCTGAATTGTTGATCTTTTTGATCTTTCTTTCAAAAAATTGACCAAAATTCTAACCTTTCATCGAAGTAAAACAATTAGAGACTAAAGAGTAATAAAGTTGGGAGAAAACCTCATGATGAAATAAATGTTTTTCTCCAATGCATGTTGGCCACAAGTATTGGCATCCCTAGAACTGTATGGGTAAAATATCTCTGAAGTGTATTCCCATTCATATTTCTTTTTTTTTTAGCACACCAGGGTGACTAGAAGCCAGAAATTGTTCAGCCATGACTTGCTGTTTCACAGGATTATACATATGAGGAACACAACTTGAAAAAAAACAATTAATCATACATCACAAGGAATAAAACCAAAGAATATAGTTCTCATGTGCAGAACAAGATTGTTGAGCTTCACCAAAAATTACCTGAGTCTTGGGGTCAGAAAGCCTAAAAATAATGTTCACATTGTTCAAGAGAGTTTCAAGAAAAAATATCTTCTCTTAATCTATCTGTTTTCAATGTACTTCAAATGGCACTGGCTGCTATGGTCAGATGAGACACACAAAAAAAGAGCTTTTTGGCAGCAATCCTACCGGATGGGTTTAGTACAAACAGGGATAATAAGTACTCCATGCCCATGGTTAAATATGCTGCTGGATCTTTAATATTGTGTACCTGTTTTTCTGCCAGAGGTCCTGGACATTCTGTCTAGATGGATGGCATTATGGATTCTATTAAATACCCCCCAAACTCTGCGTGTTCTCCAAACTCTCCAGGCATTATAAGGAGAAAACTTTGATCTGTTATCTTGGGAAAAGGGTGTGCAATAATTGTGGCCAACAAGAACTAATGATAGCACTTATTTCACAATGAGATTTTACCCCAATTTTCAATTCTTCAATGATAGAATTGAATTTTGTAAAAAAAAAAAAAAGATCAAAACGATAAACAATATTTTGCGTATATGTGTGTGTGTGTGCTGTTTTTTGTGGTTTATGGTGGTTTATGAGGACACAGCATATGTCCATGTAATTTAAAAGGCATAAAAAAATATCTAAACATCTAAAAATGCAGAACGTTTCCTGTAAGGGGTAGAGTTAGGTGTAGGGCGATAAAAAATACAGTTTTTACAGTATAAAAACTATTACGCTTATGGTGAGTCCCCATAAACCACAAAACCCAACGTGTGTGTGTGAAACATTTGATAAAAATAAAATGTGAATGGATAAAATGATGAATGGTGTAGTTACAAAATCTGCCAGCAGGGTTTGATCTTTACCTTTATGTGATTTAACAAGCCTGATCTCATGGCAATTTGTACATATTTTATGAGGCTCTAATTCGTATGAATTTGTACGAATGACCTAAACCTAACCCCGCCCCTAAACCTACCCATCAGTGGGGTTTTAGACAAATCATACAAAATCGTACAAGTGAGGTCATACGAATTTGCCAACTTGTGAAAATACATACAAATTGGTCGTGAGTCTGTTTTTTTAATACATTAATAAACTAAACTATGTATTTAAATTTCATATAATTTTTTTTTTTTTTTTTTAGATATTTCAAGAAGTTTCAGTACTGCTCTTACGCCCCACATGTCCGGAAGTGTAAACCAAACTCAGACGGACTCTCGTCTTTTGAAGATCTGCTTGCTAATGTGGTCCTTCGTGTGTCGGTGTGGGTCATGGCTTTTATCACCTGCTTTGGAAACCTCTTTGTTATCGGGATGCGGACAGTCCTGCGGGCCGAGAACAAACTGCATGCCCTCTGCATCAAGGTTTTGTGCTGTGAGTACCAGAGGTATACATTTGACCTCATTATATTAAACGCTGATTATATTTATAAGTTAAAAGCATGCGGGCAAGTCTTTTAAGAGATCAGCATTAATGACACCAGAGGGCACATACATTTCTACTATAATTGGCTGATAGTTATGTAACAAGTGTGACGCAAACAGAAGCAGCTGGCACTCCTGGAAATAAACAGTTTTCTAGGGCACCGAGCTCTCAAATTATGAGTGTTCTTGAACCCATCATGTCCTCTCAGTTACATCAAGCATCACATATAGCAAGCCATGTCTCAATTATCCATTTACCTTAATATAAAAAAGTGGATTTCGTCTCACTGAAGAGCTCTCTGCCATGCTTTCAGCAATCAGATACGCGCGACAGAAGTTGACAATATTATTTAGTTCTGGAAGAGAATGTCTAAAATGTCTTTTCTCCAGGTCTTCTTGCTGTCAGTCCCCTTTAACCAAAGAGTCTCACTGTTGACAGTCTCCAGCCTGACATTTAGCTTGAAAGGCTGTCGTGATTAGACGGGAAATCTATAAGCTTGTAACAATTCTATTCGTGTAGGATTCGCTCTCTATTACAATCACCTTCAGTTATCAGTTCTAACTCTTGCTGGAGTTCTTGAGCTGGTGCCGTTAATCAATGCACCCAGTCTGGCATGGAAAATGCTTCCATTTTAGCCTACCATGTCATGTGATTTGGTCACATACCTGTGCTATGCCTCATAAATATTGATTTCCGGCCTGCTGGTGTTGTGACTTGTCTTTTAAAAATAACATTTTAAACATTTCATATGTGCAGGAACAGCTCCAACATTCTGTTGCACGACCGAATTGTAAATCAGGAAGCTACTTGTTCATTAATGAGTTCTGCTTCTGGCATCCAGTGAGTAATGGCTGTTTACCACAATCCATCATGTCCCTAGGTGCAGACTGCCTGATGGGGGTCTATCTGTTTTTCGTGGGGGTCTCTGATGTGAAGTTCCGTGGCGAGTATAACAAGAACGCTAAGCTGTGGATGGACAGCCAGCAGTGTCGTATCATCGGCTTCCTGGCTATGCTGTCCTCTGAGGTTTCCGTCATGCTGCTCACTTATTTGACCATGGAGAAGTTCCTGGTCATTGTTTTTCCTTTCAGCCACCTGCGACCAACCAAGTGCCAAACATTCACCGTTTTGACCTCTATATGGCTGTTGGGTATCTCTATCGCTGCAGTGCCTCTGCTTGATGAGGAGATGTTTGGGAATTATTATGGACACAATGGAGTGTGTTTCCCCCTTCACTCTGAACGTCTGGAAAAGCCCATTGCAAAGGGATATTCCACTGGGATTTTTCTTGGTGAGTTCTGCGGCTGCCACTGGTGAGGAAATATTTGATGTATAACATAATTTTGATCTTTGGAAATAAAAAGATTTACTCTGGTCAAATATTCTAATCCCTTCCCCAGTACACAAAGACTATTTATTGAAACTAAACTGTTGAAAATGTGACGTCACATCCTCAAGTTCATTAACATATGATCGCTGCAACTATTGAAGTGGATTTTTTAAGAATATGCCACTATTTAAAGGTTTGAGATTTTTAATGTAAGTGTTAAATGTTTTACTATTTAATATTATAACTGTTGTCTATTTTAATATATTTACATATTTTTGTCATGGCAAATATGATTTTTTTAGCAGCCATTACTTCAGTCTTCAGTGTCACACGATCCTTCTGAAATCATTCTAATACTCTGATTTGTTGTGCAAAAAAACATTATTATCAATGTTGAAATTTGTGGAATACATGTATATGTATATTTATTGTGTATATTAACTACTACACATTTTGTCAGTATTCTTTGATGAATAGAAAGTTCAGAACAACAGCATTTATTTGATCATGAGGTTTGATCATAAAGTATTTTTTTATATAAAAGTATTAATTCCTTATTTTAAAAAATCATTTGACCTCAGTCTTTTGAATGGAAGTGTATTTCACAATGTAACATTTTAACCTTAATTATTACTCATTATGTACACATAGAAAAATTAGCCAATCATAACAAACGGCATTTACATATTCTTAAAGTTATAGTATGCTAAATTCCTGAGTCAGAAACAGAAACATGCCATGTAAAACTAAATGATGGCTAGTTTATAACTAAATATATAATTGTTTTTGATGCAGGAAACTAACAAATGTGGGAAAAAATGATAAAAAAGTAGGGAATATGTTGCCGTAAGTATTCTTAAGAATATCTGTCTCGCATTTGTGCCACATATTGTTAAGTGCAACTGATGGCACTCATTTATTCACGATTCCAACCATACTGAACTGATGAAAGCTATTTTCCAGCACATTAAGCTATGTGCTCAGCGGCACACTGAAGACACCTCTTAGTCACAGTACAGAGATGGCCTTGACCCGTTTTCATTATGCTTTGTGCTGTTGTTCAATCAGAGTTTTATGTTTATACTTTTAGGACTTAACCTGGTGGCCTTCCTCATCATTGTCGTGTCCTACTCCAGCATGTTTTACTCCATCTATAAGACAGGCATCAATGCCACAGAGCTGCGTGGACGGCTGCACAGGGATGTAGCAATGGCAAACCGCTTTTTCTTCATCGTGTTCTCTGATGCCCTCTGCTGGATTCCCATATTCCTGGTCAAAATCCTTTCCCTGCTAGAAGTTGAGATACCAGGTTAGTTGGTCCTAAAGCTACATGAAACAAATAAAGCATGATATTGTTTTTTTTTTTATATATTTAACGTCTCTTTCAGGAACAATCACATCTTGGGTGGTGATCTTCATCCTCCCCATCAACAGTGCCTTGAATCCCATCCTGTACACCCTGACCACCAGTTTCTTCAGAGAGCAGGTGGAACTTTTATGGTGCCACTGGCAGAGACAGCCAAGACTCAAACAGGACCGCAAGAGCCTCACCAGCTCTGTTATCTACACAGACCCCTCAAGGTCTTCTTTCTGCCATCGCAGCTACAACCCACAGACATCTATTTTAGACATAAATGGCAGGTATAGATAAAAATGTTCTATATTATGGACATTGCATTTGTCTGTAGTGGATCTACAGAGTTTTCAGAGTGCCGGAGCGCTGAAAGATGATGTCCTGGTAGAGCCTCTTTGCTGGTAAATAGGATTGTAATCATGGATTGCAATCAGATGATACAATGAAGGCCTACATTAGATGATCTAAATATGGTTGGACAATAATGAAAAAGCATTAAGATTTAACAGAAAGTGCCAGATATCTTGACACCTTGCTGTACATCAGAAAAGACTTTTAAAATGGCAGTCCGTTGCAGACTTTCTAGTCAATACGTTTTTTCAGATCATAAACTGATCTGTTTCTTGACAGAGGACTGGTTGATTTTTAAACTGTGCAACAGCCAACAGTGGGCATATATTTGTATTTTGCATATATTTATATGCTGATGCTGATATGTATTCCCTTTTTATTGTGTATATGTGTATTAAGTGTCAAAAACATAAATCCCAACAAATGTTTCATGTTGTTTTTTCTGCAAACAAAATATTAGACTACGTGTATTTGACATTTGTTTGGAGAAAAAAAAGGGCTGGAATTAATTAGGCTACATCCTTCATTTATTCAATTACGACATTCCTCAGCATTTTACCAACCATAATAAACGCTAATCAGCAGTATCCACCACAAGTCACCAACTCGGCAGCCATCTTGGCCTAGCCACCGGAACCTATTCACGCAAGTAGGCCTATATGTTCTCTTTGAACAGGAAAACCCCCGAAAATGTTTTGTATACTACAGTTAATCTCAGGAATGAACTGTGACGACAATTGTGATAAAATATAATTTTGTAGCTTATATTACGCAAAGACGTTTTTAGTTTGTTTCAGCCAATCGACATGTGCAGACAAGATGAGTAAACAAACTTGTGCGTCTACCTAAAAATTTGTTGGTCCACTTGATTTTAATTGGTGGATAACCAATATAGATCAACAATAGAGATATGTTTGTATGATAACCGCTAATTTCAACATACCCTGCATTTTTCACTCAACGATTTCGCTTTTTTCATACCATACCAATATTAAGTGGCGCCATCTTGTGGATAAAAACGGTTGCTACGACTACCGACTGCAGGAAGGCCTCGGATGACCAACAATCACTGGTACTTCTGTCATTTTTGGGACTCTCCATAGGCATCATGGTATACTTTACAAACTAAAATAATTGTATCCCCTTTACCTTACATTAACCTACTTCTCACAGAAAATGTATGCCTTTTTAGATTTATTATAACACTTCATTCTGTATTATTAATAAGTTTGTTTCCTCATGGGAACACAATAATGTCCCCACAAGATCAAAATTCACCAGTGTTGTTATGCTTGTGGTCAGTAAACCTGTACACACACACACACACCTTTTTAAAACGAGAAAACAAACCAGTCAGATGAATTCATACCTGGTAATTGACACTAAAACGTTATATGAGAATGGAAAAGCCATGACAAAGTGTACTTAATATTTTATTTAACTAGTCCAAAGCATTTATTAATATTAGCATAATTAATGTTCGCTTTATTGCTTGGTAGTTTTGTTTACAGTGTGATGGACAGTAATAAACATATTTAAACACATCAATATTAATAGTATTTGTTGTTAAATAGCCGTGTGGCTAACTTAATAAGCGGGATAATCAGCCGGTCATATCAAAACAAACACCTTAAGGTTTGGACAGGTGTTTTATTTTTCTACATTTAACGGCTGACAGGACATAATTATTGCATTATTTAACACAACAACCTGCAAGTATGTAATTTCTGCTTTGGTTGCCCAGTAAAGACCCTGACTGAGTGACTGACAAGCAGCAGCAGAAAATAAACAGCCAACTTGGTGGGAGGGGCTTGACGTATGGGAGGTGCTTACGTCTTCTCGCTACTTGTTTGATTGACAGTCGTAAAGAGGCAGAGGCTCCGCATACCTCGAGGCAAGTGCGAGAATTTACCCCAGCCGCAGCAACTTTAGGATGGAGCAGTAGTCGAGCAAACTCGTCTCCTCACAGGTACGTCCATTCGCTTACATTGGCGACTGTCATTTGGAGCGGTTTAATCTGTCACGTCTGTAAATCCACACTTTGTATAAAATATTCATCAGTCGAACCCTATCCTTCACATTTCCTCAACTCCGTTCCCCGAAATTGTTCTGTACCTGCATGAAGGCTTATAACAGAAGTTTATTATGGTCGTGGGAGATGATTCGTGATGAAGCTTACTACGTGTTGCGCATGTGTTTATTTTGGGATAAATTGAGTCGCATCAAACACTGACGTCTCTCCATTGGCCCCTAGTTTGATCATTTTGAGGGGGAAATACAACTATAAGCAATTTATCTGAATTATTTGTTGTAATTTTAATTCTATAATCGGCCAAACCGCTATTCGCAGGTTTCTATAACTATATCTGTCCTAACGTTACCCAAGTGCCCTAATATATATTTATTTTGATTTCCTTTTTTGTTATTGTCTCTTGTTAAGGAAAATATCATCATGAAACATGCACTTGTTCCTGTTGAAATAAGTAAATAAAACATCAAGCAACCGTTTAATATGCAAAGTTATATAGCAGTATTAAACCATAGACTTGCATTTGTGTAAATACTGTAAATAATGCCTCTGGGAATGACAAACCTTATATTTAAACGTTTTAAGTGCAATTTACTTTGAGTGAACTGTTGATTTTTGAAATGTTTTTAATAATTTAGTTTTAAAATAATCTGTAAGGCAATGTTTTTGGATACATTTTAGATTTCTTGGTGAAGCTGCTTATATGGAACTGCAAAGCTGTTACATAAATAATGAAATAGCAATATGCAGCTATTCTGTATGTAGGCGTGCATTTATGTAAATTAGCTTATGCTGCTGAAGGGACTAAAAGTTAAATGTAAATGTAAAAGTTAAATGGTTTCCAATATTTGTGACGTGTATATGAATGTAAAATATAAATGGCTGATACTGTAGGGAAAAATTTAGCTTATGACCAAGAATAATCTAGAAAGCATGTATGCAGATACATTTCAGGTCTCTTGATTAAGCTTTTTTCTGAAGATTCTTGTTGACTTTTCTAACAAAATATCAGTGATTTGTAACTCATTTTCTTTAGCTGTCTTTCCAGGGTATATTGAATCATTCTAACAGAACGTCTCTTTGAAGAACATCCTACAGAAGCTTGTTTCTCAGGCAACCATGCTGGTTTTAGTGCACTACTATAAATATGCGAGTAGGTGGGCAGGAGCTGTATGATCTGGTATTATTTACATAGTCATGTTCCTTTTCTATTTCTTTAATGTTCTTCATGTTCTTCCGCCAACACATATTTCCCTTGCGTTTCATCAGAAGGTGCATTTTAATTAGCCTGGATCCAATGCGCTTGCTGTTCAATTATGACTTGGCGTGAAGGTTGCCGTTCAGACAATGGCCTAGGCCCAGGGACATTCAAACACCAACGTCTTCATGTGACACTTGAGACAGAGGGTGTCTTTTGTGAGTGTCAAACGCTTGATTGTTGAACCTGAGCCAACGGCTGATTTCCTCTTTCCATCATAAAGACTGAACAATGAACGTTTGTGTGCGTATCGATGCTGGCCACTGAAAAAGACCCGAATCACCTGGCCGTAACCAGATATGAGCAGCTTTCTTGGTGTCAGTGGCACTGGTTCTTTGCCATGTAATAGGGTGATGAGATGTAAGCTCCACCCATTAGGAATATTTGATGCGTCTGATTGGATGTAAGGCATTAGCTGTGCCTCTGTTTTCTAACAGGCGAGCAGTTAGAGGGACAGGTGCAGGGTGAGGACCCAGATGCCCTGAAAGACCCCATTATCAGTGGAGCGGAAAAAAGCGGTACTGTTATAAAGCAACCTTGAGACTGCCGCATTCATAGGCATTGACTTTTGCTTTATTTTGTTTTTGTATTTTTTTATTAGTATAAATGAATATTTATCATAGTATTGTAAGTATAAAAAATATGTATTTATAAATATATTTACATGTAAATTTATTATTAATATTTAAAGAAATATATTTAAATAAACCTTTGTTTTTGCTACAGACATAAATGATACTTTTACTTTTTCTACTTTTTTAAGTAGAGAAATTTTTAGTGATATTAGTTGTTTTTTTTTGGTGGATGAAAAAATACACTGGCCATAAGTAAGAATTTGAATATCACAGTCACTTGGACAGAACACATTAGAAGCCTTTGCTGTTGGAATAAAATAATAATATTAGAAACCTAAACCTAGAAATGTTGCCTTTACAACTTATTGAAATGAAATAATTTATATAAAAATTATATAACGTGAAAAAAATAAAATAGACAAAAATATAACATAATTCATTACATTTAAACTAAAATGAAAATGTTATCTTTAAAAAATGTTATGCTAATAGAATGCTAATAGAAATGTTGCTTTTACGGTTTACTGAAAGTTAGAGCTATATAAAATTATAATAATTAAAAAATGTAAAAAAAAATAAAAAAAATAATAATAAAATATAAGGGTCAGGGGGGGAAAAAATAAAAGGTCAAAAACAGCAAAATTAATTAAATTTAAGCTAAATCCTAAAGGAAAACTAAAAATATAATAATATAAGTTAATATTTTATAGTAGTATATAAATTATACTAACATAACACTGCTTGAAAGCACAAAGCAATCTGCCAAAAAATCTATCTGAACATATTAGTAACTCCAACAATGTATAAAATTAAGTAAATACACAAATTTAATAAAAAAAATAATAATTTCAGCAGCAGGGGGAACATTTTTTATGAACCCTAGTATACAGTAAGGCTAGCCATTATACATCTAAAACATGTAAAACTGTAAAACCCCCAAGACATGCTCAAGGCAAGGTTACTAAAAAGCATGAGTTAAATGTATAGTTGTGCTTGATGTTTGGATTTGTGTTGTTATGAGGAGCAGGTACGTGGCTCACAGTGAGGTCTCTGAGCTCCAGATGGCAGCTGAAGCACTTTGACTGGATGTACGTGAGATCAGGTTGAAAGAGCTTCTTTGATGAGTCACATGATATGTTCTCACCATCCCAGGCATTAAACTATTGGCTGACACAATGTTGTGTTTCAAAACTATTCAAAATGCTTTCGAAATGCGTTTCCCTCTTAATGGCTTTTTACTGATGCTTTTTCCAAAGATATTTTGAGGAATTGATCTTCTAAGAGGTCGTGTTGAACTAAAGTGTTTTAAACTCAATATGCGCATATTCTCCAGTGTTTGCACTTGTGAAAATGATTGAGAAATAACACGTTAAGTGGGTCAACACAGTACACTCATCCAGCTGAGTGCATCGGCTCGATTATTTGCAGTGCGGCAGATGTTTGTCACTGTTGCTTACAATTGCTCCCTTCTTTTCTCTAGAATTTACAGATAAAAGGCTCATCCAAGTACAATTAACTTTAAATGAGTTTATTCTAATAATAGGTGTTCATCAATTATTTACCAGGCCCTTCTCTGCGTATGCAAATTCAGATGTCCCTCGCCATGGCAACAGCTTGCTGAATTCTCACAGTGCCTGGAGGTGTTGGCTTCCTTCGCCAAACTCTTGCCTACTTCTCTCAGACCACAGAGACCTGCTCTGCATTTCAGGAGCTTGTGAAAGAGCTTTTGACATTACACTGTGTCTGGAAACTTTCTTTGAAAGCATGTTTTGAAAGCAAGTGTTATCTTCTTTAGTTTTTGATATGATATAGGCTACTCAATTTTTAGGCCTATGTATGCTAGGTCAATATCCTTTCTTATGGATTTTAATTTTATTCTTTAAACATACACGCTTATGGAAAGTTGTGGCAGTCTTGCATATGCTTGTTTATACATTTAACTCTAGAGGTCGCAGTTGCACCATTTTTTAGATTGCACCTTGCAAATCAATCGCTGATTGATTTGCGTTTTGCAACTTATGTTATCATTTTTGTCACTTTGACTTTGCTTTGTATCAACCATAGTTTTAAAATTAAAATGTAACTTAAAAAAATAATAATAATAAAAAAAAAAAAAAATATATATATATATATATATATATATAT
>JAUMHE010000067.1:13234003-13246058 GCA_032359235.1 Enteromius mattozi
TAGAGAACCCAGCCTAAGACAAACCTGGACTATGAAATCTGATATTGAGCATGTTATTAATCTTTACCACACCTCACTTTCCTCATGTGTGGAGTGGAGGTGATAGCAGTGCCCACATTATAAGCTTGGTATGAAGACTGTAGAATGTCTAGAGCAGTGCCTGGAATTCAGTGAATTCTATATCAGTGTTTGTAACATGAGTCATGGTAGTGAATGATAGGATAGGAGGTGGACCAAGATCTAAAGAAATTTAGCCACAGGGAGGTCATAGAGTTGGCCTGTCTGATGTTTTCCTGGACAGCTGGCTGCACCTCTCTGCTGAAGACATGACCCTCAACAAGTACTTCAACTTGTCAGAGAGGTTCCCCTGTATGTGTTTTCAGAAATTGGTACTTGTTTTTGTTGTTCATTTATTTTTAATGTAACTAAAAATTTTGAGCAGTGGGGTAAAATTTATATTTCATGCGAAATTAGAAAAGTTGCTAACAACACCAATGGATCTGTCCTGAAACAAAACCCAAGAAGTTCACATCATGTCCTCAAAAGTGCTTTACTATTCACCAAAAACACCAACCCTCCTTTCATAGCTGTAATTGAATTACTTAAGTGATATTATGCGGTTAAATTCCTCCTAATTCAATTGTGGTTTTCCATGAGGTGCACAAACTGAACCTTTTCCCATTTTTTTATTCGCTTTACATTTGAACAGTAGAAATTGTATTAACTCTAGTGTATTATGCAACATCACAGGGTGTGACTGAGAAAGATCAGGGGAAAAACACTAATTTTATTTTTCTTGTTGTGGCACACAGTATATCTATTCTTCAGCGTACGAGCTGGCAAAACAAGCGCACTTTTAAAACAGAAAACGCCTTTAAGTGCACACAAAGTGGGTTTGTATTTCTCATGTAGGGTAACGGTGGAAAAATCCGTTCATGTAGGTGTGGACTGTTTCTGGTGCTATTTCTAAATACAAATGAGCTTCAGTAGGTACAGTAAGAGTGTATTTTTTTTTACAGGGATTTCTCATTAAGTCTCTGAGGGTTTACACCCATGATGTAACAATTCCCATTACACAGTCTTGTTGAGCTTCTTCTTAGTGACTGAATAAGGACAATCCACATCAGAGCCTTCTCAAAGTGATTCTTCCATCCCAGCGGAGATTGGGGATTCCTCCTTAAAAACACGAGACGTGCACAGCTCTGCGTTATCTTCAGGGAATCCCACCCTCTGGACTATCACAGGATGAAGACTAAATGACTGCCAGAAGCGGCTTGTTTGTGATAACTACTCAAAGACGGTGATCTGCTCACTGCAGCATTTCCTACTGTACGTCTCTTTCTCTTTCTTTTTCTCCGTCTTCCTTTTCCTCTTGTATTTTATCACAGTGGGCGGCACGGTAATCCTACACCTGCCTGTTCTCATACGTTGTACTGTAACTGGCTGAACTGCTTTGACAAGTGCGAGGGGGTTAAAACACACTTGCAGCGCAGAGCCCGGCTCCTATCTGGCTGCATCTCTCTCCACACACACACCCATGCACACACTGGTATAAGAAACAGCCCTGGATCCAGTCTCAGTCTGGTGTGAGAAGGAGAAAGAGCAGCAGAAGAAGAGCAAAGAAACTGAAAATTTCAAGCTCAATGTTACCATTGTGGAAAGCCTAATAGGGAGCAGGCAGCTCGCCAACTGGAGATGTCGTACGTAGATGAGCGTGGCTGGAAGGAGCAGCATCAGGAGAGTGATGGGATTGAATTGGAGAGCATGGCCAGCTTACCTGAAGACCTGATGCTGAGCGGCGACTTCCGCGGGAAGTTCAAGAAGATCCGGACCAGGAAAAGACCCACCATTCTGACATGTAGGTGCTGATTGGCGCAAGACGGAGTGTTTGTTTGTTGTCACTGTCTGCTATGAAATTAGAGATAGGAGCAAAATTGAGAAACCGCTTTGCTGGGGTGGTCAAAAGACTCACTTCATAAGTCTTTCTGTCAGGCATGTGTGACATGCCTCAATGTCTATAGATATTTATTGGTTACCTCGTGAATCTGCTGTCATGTTTGTTAAAATAGACTGTTTGCTATTAGTTGTGTATGAGCCAGCTGAACACATGCAGTGAAAACTTCCAGTCATGTGCTGAAATGTGAGGAAATGCAGATCATTTCTGCATTCCACCCCCAAAAACTTCTTTTTTTTTTTTTTTTTTTAAACAATATTCGCTAATGCTTTTCACTGATTTGGGTTAATAAGATTTTTTTTTTATGTTTTTGAGAGAAGTCTACATTTGGCTGCATTTATCTAATCAAAAATACAGTAATATTGTGAAACATTATTATAAATTAAAACAACTGTGTTTCATTTTAATATATTGTAAAATGTAATTTATTCCTGAGATGCTTAAGCTGAATTTTCAGCAGTGTTTATATATCCAAAATTATTCTATGATAATGATTTAATGATCAAAACATCAACATTTTTCTTATTAACAATGTTTGTAGTAACTGCAATTTACCTTTTTAGTAGAGAAATTTTTTGGGGCATTATAAATATATTTGCTGTCACTCTCAAATAATAAAAGGCATCCTTATTTATAAAAAAAAAATCTTGTCATCCCCATACTTTTGAATGGTAGTATACCTTACAATTCAACAAAGCAAAGCAAACCATTTGGTAGCTCATGTAGGGGATAACATGTGGTATCAGACGTCTCAGACCCCACAGTATCTATCCTGCTTGTTTAATGTAATAAACAGTTTTTTGTAAACTACAGGAGACACAGAGGCAGCTTAGATTGAGGAGAGACGCTGAAAATGTTACTTGAGCCCTGTGTGTGTTAGCCTTTGTGTGTGCTTCCTTGAAAGTGTCTGAAAAGGAGGATAAGGTAAGAGTGTAAGGGGAGAAAGAAGGGCCAGAGGTTGGAGAGAGGGAAAATCAACACAGGGAGGAAAAGTAGATAGAGGAGAAAAAAAAGAGAAGTGCAGAGCTGGTACTGATATCCACAGTGACGCCTGCATCAGTGAGACATGCTTCACATTCCATCACTTCATCAGAGCATGAAAATACTTTTAATAGGCTCTTAATGGGACTCAACCTGCAGAACAACCTGCTCCCACTCACACAGATGGCTTAAGACTAAATATTTACTCTATCTCAAAGAGAAGACCTGCCAATGAATGCCTGTGATGGGAAGATTGATATTATTTGTAATGTTATGAAATATTTTATAAGTCCTAAAATCATTTTATTTTATTTTATTTTTATTTTTATTTATTTTTTATTATTATTATTTTTTTTGTTATGCTGTATTTTAGCTGTTAGTTGTAATGGCTTGTGCCCTTTAGCTTTTTACGTCAGGAAGTTTTTGGACATTTCCACCCATCAAGACCTTCATTTGCACTGTGTGGTGATAATGGTCTGGTTGAAAGGTTGCACGATAGTTCAGCCAGAACGTTATGTAATAATCTATCTGAGAGCCCCTTGCTGTGCCAGGTCCAATCTCATATCGTCACCGGGTCCGATCTGTGTTGATTATGTTACTGGGATATGTCATCTTCATCACAGTAAGCACTGGAGCAATTAATTTTTGAAAGATAAACAAAAACAGAGAAGAAGAGAATCCAATGTTGCTTGCAGGCAAATTCTAGTAGTAATTGGGTCACCCAAAAACATGTGCTACTGTTGACGTGCATTACTGTCTGGGGTATTTGAAAATGAAAATCTAAATAAAAAAGCTGTGCTAAAACTTTCTACTCATAGTAACACAGGAATATTTAAGCACGCTCGAACAATCTGTATCTTATTATCTTTACATTTGTTTTAATTAGTAATGTTAAAGCAGACACCACTGTTGTTGTTAAATTTAATGGATTCATATTAGTAATAATAAGAATAAATAGGCTGTTTTCCGCCTGAACGCAACTGGGCAACTTTACTGCGCATTATGTAATTAAGGGCAAGTTCTTGACATCGGAGGGATAGAGAGGGGCATGATGGGATTATTGAGTGACTCAGGATGTGCAGTGCTTGCCAGCAAATCAGCAGTGTGTGACATCTAAACCTCAATGCAAAATCTGAAAGATTCTGTGTTTATGTTTGTATCTGAGATGGTAATTATACAGAATGGATATGTTGGTCCACCAGCCAGACCAGCAGCACCATGATACTGTACACATTTCACAAAGTGCCCTTGTGAAGAATTTCGCTTACTAAAAATGTCACAAGAGATCTTGTTTACAGCTGCATTGATTGGACTGGGGTTTGTGCTGTGCTGACCTTTGCTGACATCTTGAGAGCTTTGTAGAAATTCTTATTTAGACCCTCAGCAAAAAAAAATAAGAAAATAGCATGTGAGAATCTGCTTGCGCTGATGTTACTGTTGAACTTGCTTTGCAGTTGTCTTTTTTGATACTTGACTGACACTTGGGGACTTTAGCACTGGTTCAAGCCAAAACCAACAATGAGTGTGAAAATAAAGAGTCATGGAAGGTCATTGGTGACACACAAATAGTAGACAAATGCTTTGGAATACTAAAAAAACTTTGATATATTTGCTAGTGGATATCTTTGCATTATATAAAAAAACGACTTTTTGGGTTTAAATGAGAAAATAATAGCTGCTGTTAATAAAAGAATTAATCTCATATTCTTCAAGGCTGCATAAATAATGCAATTACAAATACAATGAAATAATATTGCGAAAAATGATTATAATTTAAAATATATTATTTTAATATAATGTATAATTCAAGTTTTTTTTTGGAACAATATAAAAATATTTACTGTCAGTTTTGAGCTATTCATTGTGCCCTTGCTAAATAAAAGTATTAATTTCTTTAAACAATGTAGACTACACCCTTGTGATCTTGAGGGAAACTGACTTCATTTATCCATTAAAAATCTGCTTTGTTAAAAGTAATTGCAAAAGTGACGAGAAGCTGTTTGCCGATGCTACTTGGTTTTAATTCTGTATCTAATGCAAAGACATTCAGGCATTATTAAGTTAGATCTAACATGTTGAGTATTTTTTGGGGCCACTGTATAGTAATGCTACATGGGAAATACATTTAGATTTTCTCCTTCAATTAGAGGTTACCTATAACATTGGTGGCTGCTAACTACCACTGTTTAGAACATACGCAGGTACATACACTATAATAGCCAAACAAACAATTTCTGGGGCTTCATCTTTACCTGTACATCAGCATAAAAACCTACCAGAGGCCCATTTCCTGGATATTCTCACATGCTAAAGCCGAGCAGGACAGTCGGGAGAATCTCTCTCACTTGGGATGCAAGCAAACAGAGGTTATAATTAACCACGCGGGGCTAAGAGGATTTCTCCCTGCACTGCTTGCAGCCTGTGACTCTGGGTTATTTAAAGTGAACCTGCCTAGAGAGAGAGAGAGAGAGAGAGAGGGTTGGACACGCATAGAGGAGGGGGGAGAGCTTAGCCGATCTGTGGTGCTCTGTTCCGGCTCAGTCTGTGGCGGCAACATCTCTGTTCAGCATCACTCTCCCATAGCAGCCGATACCACCTGCCTGCTCCGGAATCTGCTGCAGGCAGGGGTGGAAACGTACGGGACCTCAGCATCCTCTGACTTCAGCGACTTGCAGATATGGCAAGCCAGCAGGACTCGGGTTTCTTTGAGATCAGCATCAAGTCCCTGCTGAAGTCCTGGAGCAGCAGTGAGTATCTTGGCACTCTGAGCCGTGGAATCGCAGCCAGGGCTGGCGGGATTGCATGTGAGAGAGCGAGTGTTTTGCTCTGGTGCACGTGCTCCGGTGTTGTCGTCCTCTTTTTTTTATTAGATCAGTGTAATATGTACTTTATGGCATGTACTGATATATCTATTTTACTTTTGTCCATGTAGTCAGGCTTAAAGGTATCCTTAATGCAAAAATGATAATTCTGGCTTTGTTTATCAATCTCTATGTCATCCCAAACTTTGTGTAAGTGGAAGATATTTTTTTGAGGAACTTTGGAGTACAAAACAACAAAGAGCCCCACTGACATTTTTCAAAATATTTATAAACATGCTTTCCATTTACATTTGATTATATAACTTTGATATCAGTAAATAAAACTGGAACTATAATATTATATTATGTCAACACTGCTTCTGTAGGATATTGTTGTAAAGAACTAATTGCTTATTATGAGGTAAAGGTGGCTAGCATTTTTGTCTATATTGCATTGGTGTTTTGGTACACAGTATGCTCCCTAGAGCAGTGTGCATCAGGTGCCTGTTCTCACCAGCCTAACTGACCAATCAGCTGTGAGGGATGGTCAGACCTCAGCCAATCAGCTTGCAGCAAGAGTGGCAGCGAGCATTCTGTGCTGTTTTCTGATAACCTAGAAGTGTCAAAATCAATGTAGATTTACATTTAATACCTGTTTAATATAAAAAAAAGAAAAGAAAATAATACTTTTATTCAGCAAGGATGCATTAAATTCGTTTAGAAGTGAAAGTTTTTTTTTCTTTTAAATGTTCAATTCATCATAGAATTTGTTTACACAAAAATATTATTCATCAAAAACGGTCAACATAGATAATAATAATAATAAGAAGAAATGTTTCTTATGCACCAGAATATCAGAATATTAGAATGATACAGAAGGATCATGTGACACTGAAGACTGGAGTAACGTGTACTGAAAATTGAGCTTTGCATCACAGAAATAAAATATTTAAATATATTTATATATATATATATATATATATATATATATATTGAAGTAGACAAGTCATTTTAAATTTGATCAATATTTCACATTGTTACTGTTTTTACTATATTTTAATTAAATAAATGCAGCCTTGGTGAGGAGAAGATTTCTTTTAAAAACATTTTAAAATGGTAATTTATTATGTGCATTTATTTTAGATATTTTGAATTATGAAATATCTTCTTTTCAAGCTAGAGTTATATCAAATATTAATAAAAACAATACATTTTAAATATTTCAGCCTGACAGTTTAATCCTCAGTTTTAGACCAAATGGTAATCTCTATCTCTCTCTCTGCCGCAGAGTAAATGGGTGAAATGTTCTTATCACTAAATCAAATGTGCTTTGCACAGTGTACCAAATATATTTTTAGCGCTGGCTCAGAGGTTTAGAGCTGTGAGTGTCTTTAGTCCTAATGGCTAAATCCAGGAAAAATGTCCTTGTTTTTTAGCTGTCATAATCAGCACGTCTCTCAAATATCTGCAAACACATCTTATCTTTCAGTTTTTTTGTTTGTCCTCCTGACCTTTCTGTATGACACAAGGATAGCCAACTCTCTTCAAATGGTACAGTGTGTTCGGGCAGTTACACAACCTGATCCTGTTTCTCTGGGTTATAGTATACTATAGGTGTGGATGCCCATGGGCGTCCAATGTGTGACCTCTAGATGCCTTATATTCTTTGACAGGTCTGCAAGTCTTATGTTTAAAAAGCATTTTTTTTAATCATTAATTATGTCTTCAGTGTCTTGCTAAGGACACTTTGTGAGTCAAAACACCCCTGGACTTTGGTGTGAAATATTGGACAGTTTTGGATTGTACATCATGGTATCAAGTTTCAGCTGCAGATTCCATATCCATTCTTGCTGTGCCGTGAACTAAGATTTTTTCTGTTTGTTGATGAAAGTAACCAGTGGGATATGAGTGGGCTTTGTGTGCTAACAGTCTGATAACCATCTGAAAATGGATGGGGCTTTATGGGTCCCATTTATTTAGAGTTATGTCAGTCATCCTCAGGGGCCTTTTGTACACAGTTGGGGTCTATGGATGTAAATAGTCCACATTATTTACATCAGTGGGGATTTTGTTAGATGTATGTTTTTCCTGTGCTTGTTGTCCCCTCCATGAGCAAGAAAAATGTTGGCAGGACACGACAGGATTTGTTTTAGAAAGTTTTAGAAAGTGGTGTAATATACGTCTGTGTCTGTGTGTATGTGTGTGTCCCATGTCAATGTGTGTGTGTGTGTGTGTGTGTGTGAAATAGTGAGGCGTTGTTCTGTCTTGTATTGTCTCTGTTGGGAGCAGCTCAATGCTCAGAGGCTCCTCTGCAGAACGCTGATGTAATGCTCTGTCTGAGCCCATCTCTTGTTTGTAGAGTCACATGTAATGCATCAGGCTGCCGTAATCATCCAGACTGGCACTGGAACACTACTACTGTGAAAAAAAATGGTTTGGTGAAGAAAATGAGAGTGGTGCTTGCAAATGCAAAACGCCATGATGCTAATGTGTTAGTAAGAGTGTAGCTGTCTGGAATCTGGGGTGTTCTACTTACATGAGCCACAGGTGGTTGCTGAGGTATTCTCTTGCTAGTCAGTTACTCTTATTATGACAGTAACCTTGTAGCAACCTGAATTTCAGTTGAAATTGCACTTATTCTGAAGGGAGAATCACAGCAAACAATCTGGGCAAATTGAACTTCTTACATTGAATACAGATTTTTATTATGAATCCACTACCATTCAAAAGTTAATAAGGGGTGCTAGTGCTGTCAAACGATTAATCGCATCCAACATTTTTTTTTTTTTTTGTACATATTTGTGTATGCTGTGTATATTTATTATGTATCTATAAATCGAAACACATGCATGTATATATTTAATATGTTGTTTATATATTAAATATATATAATATATTAGGGATGTCAACGAATAATCGATGATCGATTAATTTTCGATAAGCGATGCAATCGATTAAAGCTATCGATGGCCGATTAATCAGTTTCATTTTGGGGTGCATGCGGCTCATGCGTGCAAAACGCGCAAACAGCTGTGAGTGACTTGAAGGGCCTGAATCTTTAACGAAAATAATTTACTAATGTACAAACTACGCTTTTAATATGATCCGATCTTTAAACCTACATTACAACAGATACAACACAAAGTTCTTTTGTATTGAAATGTAGTAATAAATCATATTTCTCAGATTGGCATGAATCCAAAAGCATGATCGCGATGCTACATTTGCCTGCTAACCAATTATTTCTCTTATTAACAAAGCTTTGACTTGTGTCATAATACTCACAGTGTGTTTTGCCGTAGCAGCGTCTGTGGTTTTAGAGGCGGATCACTGACCGCGCGTCACAGCTCCGGGCGCTATACTTTCATTTGAAATCCTTCTATTTTAAATCCCGATAATGTAATTTGCAAACATTGCTATGGTGTTTTAAAAACAACTAGCGCCATGAAATCCTTTAAAGAAGTGCGTTCAGCGGTCTCCTCGGTGGAATCTGAAACAGCACAAAGTATAATGATCCCGCGCGAAACTACTGGTGCTCTCTGAATTTTATCAAATGACCATAATCACATCTATTCGTGTTAATATCCTGCTACTGGCCTTTTATTTAGATTAAAAACCCCTTTCATTTGG
Source organism: Enteromius mattozi (assembly GCA_032359235.1). Classification (NCBI taxonomy): domain Eukaryota; kingdom Metazoa; phylum Chordata; class Actinopteri; order Cypriniformes; family Cyprinidae; genus Enteromius; species Enteromius mattozi. Next base: position 13,243,370 of record JAUMHE010000067.1, read on the forward strand.
GTGAGGAAGCATTTTCACATGCCGTCATGCCGGTGACTATATGCCACTGCAACAGATGCATTTTACAGTATTAAGGTTAACGATTAATCGATTAATTGATCGTTAATTTAAACGACGATCGATTGTGGAAATGATCGAAAATTGACATCCCTAATATATATATAATCAAATATAAGAAAATAAATATATAAATGCATTTACATGTAAATACTTTCCAAATACTGTATGTGTGTATTTTAATATATACATAATAAAGAAACACAGTGCAAAAACATAGCATATTATGTAAAAAAAACTATTTTAAATGCGATTAATCGCAATTAATCATTTGACAGCACTTTTATAAGCATAATAATATATAGGATCATATAATATATTAAATTAACTTTTTTTTTTTTTTTTAAAGAAATCCTTTTCAGCAAGGATGCACTAAATAAGGATATTGTAATTTTGTAAAAGATTTCTATTTCAAATAAATGCTGCTCATCAAATAATCCAGAACAAGTGTCATGGTTCCAACAAATATATTGAATTCATTGATTTAACTCAAAAACTGTTTTATCTGAACATTTTTAAACAATTATTTGAAACTGTAATATGTCACAGTATAACTGTTTTTGATAAATAAAATAAATACAGATTTTTGAATGGCAATTTTTATATATACACATATGTAATGTTATCATTTTGGAATCTATGTAAAGTGTATTATTAAATATGAATAGGTTAATACTGAAGTGTCATTTTTTTTTTACATTTTGATTACGTTAATTGCAATACTTAATGGAATTGTAGTTTGTTTATCTTTATTCACTGACATTTTAATGCTTGAGATCTGTTTAATGCATTTTGTTTATGCAATATTTTAATTTAGCAAGCCTAGTTGGCTTCTCATTTGCTGCCCGTGGCGGTTTTCCCAAGGGAAGTTTGTGTAATAGAGTCGGTCGGTGGAATTCAGAAGCTAGATATTTATTTCGCTTTACGCCGTCTGTGTTTCTACATATGTGCAAACAAGGGAGTGAAAGTGAGCGAGCGAGTCTGTGCCCAGTCGAATGATGTTTACACTGTTGGTTAGCGGCAGAGGGGAGATCAGGACGTATAGTGTGTACTCAGGGATAAATATAGCCCTGCAGCTATGCCACTGTAGTATGTCAGTCCTGCACACTTGCCCAGGCCTCAGCTAAATATTCCAGCCTGACCTTCAGTCTCGAGAGGCGGTGGATGTTTACGCTGCAGTAGAGAGCTTTCAGAAGAGGCGAGCACACGTGCGGATCTGTTATCACCTAATTTTTGGACTTTTGTTTCGACTTGGACTAGGACCATTACAGTATGGGGGAGAAGGTTTCGCTATCACTGAAGTGACTGATAAGGACGTGTGAAGTTTGGAAAACTGGATCCCGTATGCTGCTCCCCTACTATGGACAGCACAGTCATGTGCTGGAATAAAACCAGCATGGTGAACTTCATGAAAGGTCTGGGTAGGTGCTACAAGAGAGAGAGAGAGAAAGGGCAGTGAGTGAGAATCTGTCATAATTATGAAACGTGTGTTTAAGTAACAGAATTAATAAAATGTGATACATTGTTGTTGAACCAATGCAAGGCGAGCTTCAAAATGACCCATGAGCTTTATTGGAGTTTAGATAGTATAATAGCAAAACAGATTGTTTGATGAAAGTAAGAAATGTGTGTTTTCAACTGCAGTGTATGTTAATCAATGATTTGCGGTAAAGTAGAATGCAGTGAAGTGAAGAAAATATGAATACAATAATTGAATAATTAACTATTTATTATTTTTATTGGTACATTTTTACAAATAAGATTTTTATAATTTTTTTATTAAAGAATATTATTTAATAAAATTTAGTTTTTTGCATTTGGGCTGCTATTTACATTAAGAATATGCTATTCAGTCATTTATAGACATGTAGTGGTGCAGAGATTCTTCACATTTATGATTAATTAATTAGTCGTTATTAAATATGTTACAGATCGAAGAAAGTGGTTTAAACAAGTTTAAACTTTAGTTTTTACAGAGGTGAAATACTGCAGGTGATCTTTATGTTCCGTTCAAAGGAAAGCAACACCCAGTTTAAGCCATGCGAAGCAAAGTATGTTTTTGTCAACATATGATAAGACTGTGTCTAAAACTAGATCAAAATTTGTTGTCAAAATTATCAGTGCTGTGACTGTCACATGCCCCCTCTGCAACTCGACCACTGTCACAGTTCAGTAGCTTGTGTGTGTGCATGTGTGTGAGCTCTGTGAAAGAATATTACTTCTTGAAATGAAATCGCACTTTCTTCTTGTAGTATACTAGTTGAGTTTGTGTTGAGGAAAGATTACTTTTAAGGACTGTTGTGTACACAGGTTGCAGTTGCTGGCAAGCTGCAGAATGTTGGGAAATTCTGAAATGGATTTCACAGTCTGGATTAGGAAACAAGTCACTGTCTGAAATTCAAATATTGATTGTATTCATTCAAATAGTTTTTGACCTATACTAGAAAAATCAGTGTGATTTAGGCCCAATCCCAATTCTATTTTCTACCCCCTTGCCTACCCCTCGCCCCTTCCCCTTGCCCCTTGAAATGAAGTGGAAAGGGGAAGGGTTAAAGATTTTCCCCTAAGAAATGGGACACCACTACTACACTGTTATACGTCATCATCCATTGTCACTAGCTCCTAACGTTAC
>JAUMHE010000067.1:13246158-13257502 GCA_032359235.1 Enteromius mattozi
CCATGTTGGAAATTTCTCTTAGCCCTTCGTTTGAAGTGAGGTCCCGAAAAATCTTCGTTTGGAGGGCTATCTAGCCCCTCCCCTTCCCCCTACCCCTCCAACCAAAAGAGAATTGAGACACCCCTACCCCTACACGTGAACGCACCAAACGGAGGGGTAAGGGAAAGTGTAGGGGTAAGGGGTAGAATTGGGATTGGGCCTTATTCTGAAATAATGCAGATTTTTCATTTTTGGCTTTAAAAAAAAACAAACAAATACAACACATGCTGCATTTAAGACCTTATTCCATCTACGTATTTATTTATAATGTTAATATTTTTTTTTTTTTTTTTTTTTGTCTAAAGCTTCACCAGGCTACAGCAAGCCTCCTGTCCCACCAGTTTGCTGCTCGCAGGGTGAGAAGGGACCGCCTGCCATGATGCCCATCAGTGTGGACCCAGAGAGCCGCCCGGGTGAATACGTGCTCAAGAGCCTCTTCGCCAACTTTACAACCATCTCAGAGCGCAAAATTAGGATCGTCATGGCCGAACCTTTGGTGAGTGACCGTTTTGAACTATTAAAGGTAACCATCTTGAGACCTGTGACCACTTCAGTCCCTTTACTCATCTGTCTCTGAGGATTGTGGAGATGGCTGACCATATAGACTGTTAGAATGGCTTGTTTGGACTGGTCTCATGGCATAAACGTACCTTGGTGCACTATTTAGCGAGACAAAAAATACGTACCAATAAGTACATATCACTGCAGTAAAACTCCGAAACCTTTATTCCTTTTAACACAAATTTACAGAGTTTTGATTAATGCATTTTCGCACAATTACTTGAAGAATATCTTGTTATGAACAATATTAATATGCTTGGATATTTGAAAATTGATGCTTTGAATGTCAGCATCACATATATCCAGCTTCATATCTATGAGTTTTCATAGACGGTAGGTTTGTTCACTATCTCATGGAGTATGGAGACGTATTTGAGTGGCGAGGAGCTCCGGTTTGAATCCTGTGTAAATACAGTTCGACATATCAAACATCGATATTATCAACATAATAAAAATGTACCAGGGTTCACATATTGAAACAGTGTTTTAGCACCATACAGCGGACATTTCTCTTTGAAATTGCAGTGAAACGTGCAATAAGGCACCTAAAAAGGGTGTTGCACAAAAAGTGCACAGAGATACATATTTTAATGAGACCAGGTTGGAATCTAATGAGGAAATATATGCTAAGCTGGCTATTCCTAGTTGTTTATGTAGCTCAGCACGTGCTGTACTGTATGGCTCTTGTCGATAGAAATTAAGTTCATGGGTGTCTGTCAGAGATGTTGGTGTTAAAATATTGATTGTTTTTTCTCTAAAGACACTGAACACTTACAGGCTTGTTAGTATTTTCCAGACAACAGGCGAGTTTACCTGCTTGCGTGTTTAACAGCGAGTTGCTAGTTTCATGGTTAACAGGCAGGCTAGTGTTAATTAACCTTTCCCGGGACAGATATATTGTGTCCCTCAAAACATCTGTCATAAGGATGAGCTCATCTTCTTCTTGTAATCTGAGATCAGGTTACATGAATCGTTCAGCCACAGTTGTGCAGCGTATTGTTTGATAAAGAATAGTATTATCTGCAGTTTATTTGCACAACAACATCCCTCTGACAATTTGTATTTGAACAGTAAATAGAGTGATTCAGTATTTTTTGGTTTCTAGATGTTATTTACTTTTCTTTCTCTTCAGACACAACTGGAGTGTTTATGGGGCGGTCATGTCTTGACATACCCCAGTCTTTTGATTCAGAAGTGGAGAAAGTCCTGTAAGAGCATAAGGCAGTCCATTAACCTCATATAAAAGCCTTGAGGGATATTGCCCTGTCCTTGTCTGCCCTCTCATCCGTTTCTCCCTTCTCCAGCAACTGAAATATTTATTAGCTTAAGATGAAAGTGGTGCTTCAGTGGACTGTATGAGCTCAAATTAAATTTAACGCAGTCTGAAAGTGTTATGTCTGACAAGCCCAGCTGGGTCAGCCTGTTCTAGGCCTAAAATCCAAAATGATAATAGGATTTGAATATCCAAATAACATATTAACTGTTTTCACCTGAAAAGAAGCTACACAATTTTGAGTCTTTGAGTAGAAGTACGAAATGTAGGTCAGTTTGTTTTTTACACAACCTGTGTTGTTTAATCAGCATGTCTGATCTGTGATAGTTGCTAAGCTCAGCTTTTCGTATTGTAAGACCTGTTTGTATATACACACACTGCTGTTTAAAAGTTTGGGAAGATTTTTTTTTTGAGAATGCGTTAAATTCATGTTTACCTTTTTTCTGTTGTTTTTACAGGAAAAACCTTTGGTAAAGTCTCTTCAGAGGGGTGAAGATCCGCAGTTTGACCAAGTATGTACTTTCTGCCCCCTGAACATATGTGTACGCCCCCATGTCCAGTATGTGGACAGACGTCCCAGCGGAAAGACAAGAGACTGCCTTTTAGCTGCATGGCTGTGCCAAAAAATTAATCAGACTTTTTGAATTATTAAAATAGATTCATGGATCTGTCTGGCCTTTAAAGCATTCAAAGTGACCTCAGTAAAAGCCTGATGTGGTTTTTGGCTTGTCTGGGAGTGAACAAGTCCATTAGCATTTCTGATAGATTAGATAAGAGAGTTTTATGCCTCAGATTCATGAAAGGTAGGAGACATTGCATGCTCCATCAGGTCATCAAACATTTTGTGCAGTGGGCAAGACATTTTTTCTCTATAATTTACACATAATTGCTTCTGATTGTTTTATACAGGGATCAACCATAAGTACTGCATTTAATTTCATAGCAAATTTCTAGTTTTTCTTTGCAATTTGGTCAAACAATTCTGAGAACATAATTATATTAAATTATAAATATAAATATCATTGATATATATATATATATATATATATATATACAGACACACAACTATATATACTGTATAGAGAGAGAGTATTTGAATTTGTAAAATTCTAAATACAGAATTAAATTAAAATAATTTAATAAAATGTAAATAAATTCATTATAATTGTATTTGTTTGTCTTTGTTTGTCATAAAGTCATTATTCCTAAACTTCTTTATTACAATGAACTCATGACAAAAGTATCTGCAAAATTAATAAATGTACAAAATGTCTTTAATTTCTAATAACCTTGAGTAAATGTATCAAAAGCCCAGAATGAAAAGTCTTTTTATTGCTGGCTTGGGTGGAGTGTGTGTTCCCTGCCCAGAGTTTGTAAGTTTGTTTCTGTATGCATGTATGTGTGTGTGTTTGTGTGTTAGAGGCAGGTGAATAGCAGCCTCATTCAGAACTCACAGGGCTGCGTTTGTACCCATGATCCCCTGGGCTTTTCAGCAGCCTCTCTGAGAGGTGATTCTTCTCCCAGGGTTCATCAGGGAATGAAGGGCTCGCTGTGTTCACCCTCAGCCCTTAACACCACCCTTTCTCCCTCCCTTTCCTGTGTGTTGAGTCCTCACCAGGGACCGCCTTTCCTTCCTGCACTCATTACCCCAACTCCCTCCTCTTTTCTCGCTGCCTTTGCGTCTTGGATACACATTTAAGACACATGCTCGCACAAAGTCCCTGCTTTCACCAAGACCACCTCCACACTCAGAATAACTTTCTCCTGAATATGAACCATGAAATACATGGCCTACATACAGTATTATGCACTAGTTGTATTTTTAGTTTGTTCACGTGGAGATTAATACATGCTCTCTTTTTTCAGTTGATCAGCACAATGAGTTCTCTGGCCGAGTATTGCCTACCATCTATCTTGCGAACCCTGTTTGACTGGTACAAAAGACAGAATGGAGTTGACGATGAATCACATGAGTACCGACCACGTTCAAATACAAAGTCCAAAAAGTGAGTCCCGTTTTGAGTATGATATGCTTAATTATATGCATAATAGAGTTAATTAATGCAAATCTGCCTCATAGGCAACTATTACAGAAGGTTCAAACAGTCATGACACTCCACAAGGAAAAACAATGCATTAAAAGCTTTTGATCAGAATAAAGATATCTACTTATTTTGCCTTTTTTATTATTTAGTACTTCTCTTTAGAGGCTACATATTTCCCAGAAGACAAAATAAGTTAAATTAACCCTGATCTTCAAATTAAAAAACGTGTGTTTTTTTTGTGGGAGACTGCAAGCAAAGTTGTCACTTGGCCTGATGACTTCTGTGTTAACTGGATGATTTGACACAATAGTGCCAGAATAGCCCAGTGACATCAGATAGCCAAGTGGGTGTTGAGTGACTCAGATGCTTCTGTGACTTCTGCTTCCTGTAGCTGGAGTGCAAAACTCCATTTCATCACTGAGAAATGATATTTTAGTCTGTGAGTGTTTGAGAGGGGTGGGAGCAAAATTGACTTACATAATCTGTTTACATTCTCTCTTTCCTAGTGATGAGCAGCAGAAAGATTATCTGCTGGAGAGGAGAGACCTAGCCATCGATTTCATCTTCTCTCTTGTGCTCATAGAAGTTCTCAAACAGGTAACACACACTTTGATTTGCATCTAAGTACATTAAGATGCAAATATAACTAACAGAGCCTTAAGATCTAAACAAATATTTTAGAGTGAGGAGAACTAAATGCACAAGTTTGAGTTTGTGGATCATCACAAGGATCTATGGTGGTTACTGCCTTGCCAAACAATCAAAATGGTCCCAATCAGCTTCAAATTTTACAACGAGTTGTGGTTTGTTTCCTTTGGCAACAAAATGCCAAATTTAGCCATAGATTAAGGCTGAGATGCATAGTTTAGTGGTTATTATAACAACTGGGCAATCAAAATCCAATTATAAAATTTGATACTGTTTGTTTTTCCAGATGCCCCTCCACCCAGTTGTGGATGGTTTGGTCCATGAAGTCATTAATTTGGCTTTTAAGCACTTTAAATATAAAGAGGGGTAAGAGGCTTTTTTCTCTATTGGATACATTTGGAAAAATGTATAAATTCATATAAATTCCTGCATCTGCATTACTATTGACGTTTGTTGTTTTATGACCAGGTATCATGGTCCCAACACTGCCAACATGCACATTGTAGCTGATCTCTATGCAGAAGTTATCGGAGTCTTAGCACAAGCAAAGTAAGTACTCAGTCCAAGCAGTGATGATCTGTGCTTTTTGAAATGTGCAGAAAACATACTAGGTCTGGAAATCAGCCTTTGAGAGTTTCTAGATCTTCAGAAGCAATACTGTAGCTTTCAAGTGATCTAAATGCTTAGCGTAAGTGTCATTCCTATAATCTGTGTTGTACTCTACAAAACAACTGTGCCCTTCTAATTGTTAAAGAACAGTTGCCTCTGTGCATCATTTTTATTTCAGCCTGGGTGAAATGTTCTGGGAAAGTGTTTGTCTGTTGGTGCTTGACTGCTCAAGAGTTACCAGGCCTCTTGTTGTCTTATTTGCCACTTCAGGGTCTGACTTGTGAAAGGATAGTGGCACCAGTGTTATGCTGTTTTTATTTTATTTTATCTTATGGAAATTTTACTTTTGTAAAAGTGTGAAGTTTTAGAAATTAGTTAAATCTTAAACGGTCTAAAAGTTTACAAGTTATATTTCATCTAACATATAAATGACTTAATTTCTCTTTGTAAGTGCTCGTGAAGAATAAAACCCTTGCCCTCAAGCCAGTGATTTATCTGTCCATCATAATATCTTTTTGTAGATTTCCTGCTGTTAAAAAGAGGTTCATGAGTGAGCTGAAGGAGCTCCGTCAGAAGGAGCAGAGCCCATACGTGGTCCAAAGCACCATCAGCCTCATCATGGGCGTGAAGTTCTTCCGAGTGAAAATGTATCCTGTAGAGGAGTTTGAAGCCTCCTTTCAGTTCATGCAGGTAAATGTAGAATATAAAGTCATTTGGATAATCTTCCTTACACCAAGTATAACACTTCTAGCCTTTTTATTTATTTATTTATTTTGTTCATTTATGTATTATTTAATTTATTACATTTATTTTAAATGCATTTCAGTTAAATATAGAGACTTCAATATAGCTATAGTGATAAGCTCAATGATATTAGCTCTTGAGAATGTGAAGGCTGATGTTTTTCTCAATGCTTTTCTCCTTTCTGTTACAGGAGTGTGCTCAGTATTTCCTGGAAGTGAAGGACAAAGACATCAAACATGCTTTGGCTGGACTCTTTGTGGAAATTCTAGTTCCTGTATCAGCGGTTAGAAAATTATGTTATAAAGATCTGTCAACACTCTGCAAATTGGATGTTATTTACAAGTCTTTTGAACATTACAAACCAATCACACATCGTTGTATATGACCTGTTGGTCCAGTAATTGTTTTAATAACATATATAGCCATACATCCCCTTTTTTAATGTGTATTTTGGTAGAAACATCTACAAACATTTCAATCCTTATTATTATTACTGTCTTTATGTTCTTAAATAGGCTGTCAAGAATGAGGTGAATGTTCCTTGTTTAAGGAACTTTGTGGAGAGCTTGTATGATACCACCTTGGACCTTTCAACAAGAAAGAAGCATTCTCTGGTCAGTCTGGATTTCATAAGATATAGTGTTTCATACTGTTTTATGGCACTTGAACACTACAGTATGTACCCTTCTCTCTGTTCTTTCAGGCTCTGTACCCACTAGTGACATGTCTGCTGTGTGTCAGCCAAAAGCAATTCTTCCTCAACAGATGGCATGTCTTCCTCAACAACTGCCTTTCCAATCTGAAGGTATGTAGTTTATTCATTTATTCAACTCAAATGTGGCAAATGGTTTTCTTACTGTGTAAACTTTATCATTACAGAGCAAGGACCCTAAAATGGCACGGGTAGCACTAGAGTCCCTCTACCGACTTCTGTGGGTCTACATGATTCGCATCAAATGCGAGAGCAACACTGCGACCCAGGGGTAAGCACATCCGTGGTCTGCTGCTACTCGTATTTAACCATGTATTTAAAGCCACTACTAAAACGCCCATCTGAGACCCCCAGAGACAAGCTGTGGGTAGGTTCGCAGTAAACCGATTTTACATAATACGGTCCATCTCGTGAATGCTGGCTTTCTTGGTGGAGTTCTAAAGGGCTAAAAAAACAAGAAATCAAAACAAGTCTGTACCCTACCCCTCCCATGACCGTCAGTCCAATGAACCCGGGGTGTGACCACACCCCTCAGCCCTTCTCAGTGGCATTGAGTAAACAAGCAATCCATTACAGTCATCGTGCCTCAGGCGGAGGGGTAATTACTGACAGTGCTGCCAGAAATGGGTGGAGAAAGGAGAGAACCAGAAAGGAGGCTGGTGGTCATGGGTGATGGGTGTTGGAACGCCGAGATTGTCCGCTGGGAATCGAAAGCTTGGCAAACAAAACTTTATACACACCCATATTTGATCTTCAGGGCTAGAACATTAAACAAGTGTAGAGGTCTTATGCAGCTAATCCATTATAGATCAATCGGAATTAATGTTATAAATGGTTGACGTTGTTTGGGAAAGGGTGTACTTGCCCTTAGAGGATTTCAACACCAGAAGAGGAAGTTGTGGTGATAGTTTTTGAACTGTGAGCTTTCTGTATACATACTAAAAAAGTACTATATGTGAAACTGGTGTTGGGTCAGCTAGCAGGTCTTGCGATGTATTTAAAGAGATGTATTGCATTATAGCAAGTCATACATATCAGAAACCTTGGTTTTGCATGCCACATAACAAACTGTGACTTAGGAGTTTATAACCACTATGAATAAGACAGAAGAGGACAAACCTCACTTAAAAATAACATTTCAAAAATAATCCGGGCTCAGGTCTGCCACTGTTGTGGAATGCTAATTATAACGTGATCTGTGTCACGATGCTTTGACATTCTTTTTGTATATGTCCGTGTCAAATTCTTATTAATACTTATTATCGGTAAACACTGTGATCTTGTCCCAACAGCCGCCTTAACTCTATTGTGACGACCCTGTTCCCTAAAGGATCCCGCAGCGTTGTTCCTAAAGACATGCCTCTGAATATATTTGTTAAGATTATCCAGTTTATTGCACAGGTAAGTCTACGATTAAATGTCAGACAGATCTAAAACTAAAACCTCAGTAATAATCTGCTGTTAAACCACTATACAAGACCTCATTCTTGTTTGTTGTGAAAACAGAGCAAGGATTTAGAGTTGTTTACGAACCAAATATGCAGTAACAGCTAGATTCCCGTCGTTAATTTGCAAGATTGCACATATTTAGTGTTCCTCATGCAGCATCTGTTAAAATATTTACATTTTGCATACTGCATCGCTGCATTTCCTCATTCCTTTTTTATCTTAAAGGAAAGACTTGACTTTGCTATGAAAGAAGTTATTTTTGACCTGCTGTGTGTTGGCAAACCTGCAAAAGCCTTTAGTCTTAATCCAGAGGTAAAGTATTGTCGAATTACAGAATATGTAGTAGCTTTATCTAAATGTTATGGCACTCAATTCTTGTTTTCTTGTTCTGTAGAGAATGAATATTGGTCTCAGAGCATTCCTGGTTATTGCTGACAAGCTGCAGCAGAAAGATGGTGATCCCCCAATGCCAAACACAGGGGCAACGCTCCCTTCTGGAAACACACTACGAGTCAAAAAGACATTCCTGAGCAAGCCTCTGACTGAAGATGAGGCCAAAGTCATAGGTGAGTTCATCTATTTTACTTTTAGAGAAATAATTTCTATAGAAATAAGGGCTGTTTAGGGGACTAAAATGTCAGTTTATTAATTTTTTGCACTGAATAACAAAATAAATACTTTTTTTTTTTTTAATGAACAGCACAGGTATTCATTTAACTTTTCAAGCACAAAACTTTGAAATTGTAAATCAATAGATTTATTATTCAGAACTAAGAAAAAAGTTTTTGAACTTTTTATGATGTATGAATAATATAAATGCAAGAAGGATTTCAAAAATATTTTAATTTAAGAAAATGTTCAATCATTTAAATTATATAACAAAAAATATCATCTTTTGTTTGCTGTTTCTACTGATTTTGTTGTCTAATGCAATGAAATCCATACACTTTTTTGTTTATTTGTGGATAATTTTGGCAAAATCGAAGGTTTCCAAAAAAATACCAGAAAGTTTCCAAATATCTGGAAAAAATTTTTTTGTTTTTTTGTGTAACCCTAGTGAAAACAATAAATAAAACAAATTGTTAAACTTGATTTGATAATAAAATTTTAATAAAAAATCCCCAAAAAAGTATCCAAAAAAAAAAAGTTACGCGTGAGCAAAGTCAGTAAGTTTTAGTCAAACGCAATAACATTAACTAGCATTTTTGGAAGAATGAAAATCCATGAAAAACAACACTAGAGAAATGCAAGGTTTGACCAAAAACATAAAGAAGAACAATTGTCTTCTTGATCATATTGATTGATATTTTCTTATTAAACTATGAACATGCCAGTCTTGTAAGTTTTGCATTGTTTCAACCATCAGGAATGTCCCTTTATTACCCCCAAGTGAGGAAAGCTTTAGGCAACATCCTCAGACACTTGGATAAGGAGGTTGGCCGCTGTATGATGCTGAGTAACGCACAGATGCTGAATAAGGAACCCGAGGATATGATTACGTATGTCACAAACAACACTCTGTCTCTGTATCTGATACTCTGCACACACCTGTCTGACCCACCAACCCAAATCCAACTAAGCTTGAGCTTCTCAGTGCACTGTTTGAGCTTATGTGACCTCTCTCTATACTGACAGGGGTGAGAGGAAACCCAAGATCGACCTCTTTAGGACATGCATGGCCGCCATTCCACGCATCATTCCCGATGGCATGTCCAAGTCAGAGCTCATAGACCTTTTGGCACGGTAAGCGTGTATGAGTGCATGAATGGGCATGTAAGCAGGATGCATTTGCTTTGACGAATTGCCCTATGGTCAGGTTTCCTGAAAGCTTCAGTAATGTGATCCCTCCCAACCCCCAACTTGAATAGGATGTCCCAGTGCAATCTGAGTCAGGGCTGGTCTAATCAGACTTAATTCTTCTTGTTCAAGCCATTAGGTCAGCCAGTTAGTTTAGAGTAAAGTTGATATCTCTGTAAACTTCCTCCACTGGAGTTGCCTTCTAATCAACATCTTGGCAATTATGCAGATTATTTATGAAGATTGGTGCATGAATTTGACTATTTTGATACATATAGAAACATTTTAGAAACACTAAAACCATTAAACAACCTTTTTTTCTTCTTTAATTAAAACAAACATTAAACTGAAATATAAGTAGTTGTCAAGGCATTGTTTGTCAATTTCTTTTAGTTTAATATGAAGTACAAAAATAACTAAAAATGAAAAAAAAAAAAAAATACAAACTATATAGACATATAAAAAAAAGAATAAAAATGAAAAAACTCAACAAAATTCTTAAAACTTTAACCAAAATAAAAATAACATTGAAATAATATCAGTGATACTAAAATAATACTTTTATATACACAGAAACATGCAGTTAGTGTTAATATTTTTATGTTTTAAATAAAAATAAAATATCAAAATATGTGTGAAATAATGTTCCACCATCATTCAGCTCATATGGCTTGTGCTTCATATAGTGATTATACTAAATTTTATTATATTTTAAAAATGATTAAAAACTTTTCTCTTTAAAAAATTGGTATAACCTAGTGGTTTGAAGAATAATGACAAAGATTGGTAAAAAATGTCAAATTACAGTTAAGCAATTTTTTGGGGCTGCATAGTGTCTTTTAATATCATCTAATGATTCTTGTTGTAAATATGCATGACAAGATTTTTTGGTATATAAACCCCTTTTTGTTTTTGACCAATATTTAGGTATTTATATAATTTCTTATATACTTTTTTCACTGTATACATGTTTTTCTGTCTTTTAACTGCCAGGTTAACCATCCATATGGATGATGAACTGCGTCTGATAGCCCAGAATTCCCTGCAGAGTCTGCTGGTGGATTTCTCAGATTGGCGAGAGGAAGTGCTTCTGGGTTATTGCAGCTTCCTGCTCCGAGAGGTTCAGGACACACACCAAACCCTGCTGGACTCCTCACTTAAACTTTTGCTTCAGTTGCTTACGCAGTGGAAACTAGCCCTTCTAAGTACCAGCAAGACCCTGGACACATCAAAGATCTGCTCCACTGAAGTAAGTGGCAAGAAAAAAACTTGCTTCCGTGGCAAATCAGGAGATCTCTAATATCCAAGTTGTTCTGGAAAGCAAATTAAAAATAAAAGAAAATGTATAATATAAAATAAAAAGTAACTAAAAATGTATGTTATATAAATTTTATACACAGTGGGTACGGAAAGTATTCAGACCCCCTTAAATTTTTCACTCTTTGTTATATTGCAGCCATTTGCTAA
>JAUMHE010000067.1:13262117-13300978 GCA_032359235.1 Enteromius mattozi
GACTATTTAAAAGCAAAATAACAGGTCTTTGAGGGTCAGAAATCTGGCTGATAAGCAAGTGATCAAATACTTATTTGGCACAGTTTTCTTTTTAGATTCTGTCTCTCACAGTGGAAATGCACCAATGCAGAAAATTGTAGACCCCTCCATGATTTTTAAGTAAGAGAACTTGCAAAATCACAGGGTGATCAAATACTTATTGACCTCACTGTGTATATATATATATATATATATATATATATATCTTACAGAACCCAAACTTTAAACAGTAATGTATGTTTCAAAATGTCAAAATAAATTGTTTAAGTAATGAGGAACATTACAATAACTAATAATACATTTAAAATATTAAATAAATAGTTCATGTAAGTTCAAATAAATCCAGATCTTTAGATATTTAGAACCTGCATATAAAAGCAATGGACAGGAATGATGTTTCAGACTGGCTCTAATTTAAAACATTGCTTGTGTAGCTAATCCAGACCGCAGACATATACGCCACTAATTTTATCTCCAGAGGTCAACTTATAGCCCAGGAAGCGCTGTAGTCATTTACAGTGCAAGACCTCAATGTGGACACACATGCCAAAGAGACAAAAGTGGGTCCACTAAGTGACAAATGAGTCCATTTGTGATGACAGAGCATGTGTGCTCTGTTTTGTCTACGGGAACCCTGTTCTCATAATGTCAGCTCTGTGCAAACTGACCACATGTAAACATATAGTTCACATCAGGTTTGTTCAGGTTAGGTCTGTAAAAATTACACCCACCTCTAAACTTTATTGTTTGTGCATCTATGTGTAGCTTCTTGTGTTGCCGTAAACCCCTTCCTCATAATAGAAAGGCGGGTGTTGTAAGACGATCATATATAATGTTGTAGCATTTGTAAAAGGTGTGTAATTTCAAGACCCTGGCGTTATTAAAACACACAAACATGATATGAGTCCTATGAGCCTCTTCCCTGTTTCTTTAAAGTATTTTTTGTTTTGTTTTGTTTCGTTGGACACGATAGGACCTGATTTCCTCAAAACAGGAAATTCCAAGTTTTGCATGAAAGCTTTGCATGAAAGAATGTTGTTTTTTCTTCTTTTCATAGGCCATGTCGACTGTGCTTTGTTGTGGCCCCGTGTTCGACAATGTAGGACTCTCTCCTGATGGCTACCTCTATAAGTGGCTGGATAACATCCTTGGCTGTCACGATCTGCGGGTATGCAGCCAAACACTCTGAAAAAACATGACCTACATGCATCCTCAATTGCTCCTTTAGTGTTAATAGTGCTAAACCAACACAACCATCTTTGAAATGATTCTCAAAGTGTGCCTTCTGACCCACAGCAAATTGACTCAGGGACTGTTTATAAGATAAGCCACTTTTCTTAGAAGTCTCTAACTCTCTATTTCTCGGCTTGTGAATTAGTGATATTTTGTTTTCATTGTTTTGCAAATGTTGATTCTTGAAGTGAAAGTCTGGCTTTGTGCCTTGAAATGTTTTTGTAGATTTAGAACAAGGCACTACTATTCAAAAGTTAGGGATCAGTAATGTTTTTCAAATGTGTTTGATGAATAGAAAGCTTAAAAGAACCGTATTTATTTGAAATAGAAATACTGTTTTGAATGTCTTTGTGACCTGCACCGTGGTGGTTTTGTGTCACTGCTCACATCAATGGATAACATGCGTGATCCTCTGATCTGATCCTCCTCAGGTGCATCAGCTGGGCTGTGAGGTCGTGGTTCTTCTCCTGGAACTTAACCCAGATCAGGTGAATCTGTTTAACTGGGCCGTGGACCGATGTTACACCGGCTCCTGCCAGCTGGCCTCTGGGTGCTTCAAAGCCATCGCCACTGTCTGTGGAAGCAGGTACGGTGGGGCCTGGAAAGCCAGAAGAAATATTGAATTTCCAGTTCAATGCATATTAAAGTGCTTAAAAAGTTTAAGATTAGTAGTAAGAAGAGTAGTAAGATCAGAGTTTTTTTTTAATGGTTTTCTTTTGTTCATCAATAATACAGTGAATCAGAAGTACTGTGAAATAATATTACACTTTAAAGTATATCTATTTTTCTAAAATAGTTGTTTTTTTTTTTTCAGTTTATTTGCTAAATAGAAAGAACATTTATTTGAAATGGAAGTCTTTTGTTAAATTATGCGTTTACATTACTTTTGATTAATTAAATGAATCCCCATTGAATAAAAATACAAATGTCTTTAAAAAAATTAAATAAAATAAATGTCACTGACTCCTAACTTTTTAAATGTATTTAAAAAAAAATAAAATAAATTGCACATTTTACCTTTAGTATAACATTTATACCATTTGCTGTAAAAACTATTGATCACGAATAATCGCATCCATTTGTTTTTTTTAATTTAGTCTTTTTAGTTCACAGGGATGTTGTACATTAATAAACATTCCTGTAAGTGTACCAGAATAGCTATTTTTCAAACGTAGTCCTTGGACAAGATGTTACAAGTCACCCTAAAGAAATTGTAGTTAAGAATACATACTAAAAATGGCAAAAAATGATAGGGTAGCTAGCAGATGAAACAAAAAAAGTTTTTGTTTGCATAGTATATGTGCTGTGTATATTTATTAAGTACATATAAACATGCATGTACTGTGTAATTTTAAGAAAAAATGTACATATATATATATCTATTAAATATATTTATATATAATATGCAATTTATGAATATAAATATATATGTAAATATTTTCAAAATGTATGCTGTATATGTGTGAATTTATATATACATAATAAATGAAGAGTTTACTTGCAAAAACAGATAATTCCATTTAATCTCAGACTGCAGTTGAGTTGTTAAAAATAAAAAAAAAAATACATCTTGCTAATACAATAAAAGACAATAAAACAAGATAGCATAATAAAAAAACATGAATTCTGAAAATTTGCAAATAAACTCTTTAAAAATACACAGTACACACACACACACACACACACACACATATATATATATATATATATATATATATTATGTAAACAAAATATTTTGGTTTGGATGCGATTAATCGTTTGGCAGCACTAATAGCATTTTTATATAATATTCATTTATATATTAAAAAAAGGTTTCATCAGGCTACTTCTTTTGCCAGATTTCCCACAGCAAATAAAATCCTATTCAATAGAGCTTTGGCGGTGGTTGCTTGCTTTCTTTCTCATGATAATTTGTGTATGTTTATAGTGCCAAGATTGGATGCGTCTTTGGACTGAAGCCTCTCATTCACGTATTTAGCTAAACCAATCTTACGTGTAACATGTTTTATGTAAGTCTTTTGTTTTCTGTTGCAGAAACTACTCCAGTGATATTGTAACTCTGCTGAACCTTGTTCTCTTCAAAGCGTCCGACACAAACAGGGAAATCTACGAGATCGCTATGCAATTAATGCAGGTCAGAGAGAGAACATTCTCTGCCAAAGAAGTGTTGTAATAATAGAAAGTGTACTGGATTAAATGGCGTGTTTGTGTCCTAATCTGTTTATGTGTATGTGTGTGTGTGTGTGTGTGTGTTTTCTGGTTGAATAGATTCTGGAGGCCAAGCTGTCTGTGTATTCTAAGAGGATTGTGGAACAGAAAAGTGGTGCCATCCTGTATGGGACACATGGGCCTCTTCCGCCCCTCTACAGTCTCTCTGTATCCCAGCTTTCAAAGCAACTTGCCAGAATGTACCCTGAACTCACCCTGCCCCTTTTCTCAGGTATAAAATGGAAGGATAGAGATGGACACAGTGTTTATGTGGTTTAAATACAATTTAAGTTCTGTTGACCGCATCTTTGGCACAATGTCATTTTAATATTATTCATTAAAATAACAATTAATGTATTTAATTATTCAGTTTAAGCAATTTTGAGTACTTGAGCTTACACATTTTATTTCAGTTATTTTATTAGCTTGTGGCTTTATCATTTTAGCTTTCATTTTCTAGTTTAAATTTAGTAGCTTAGCTCTTTTGTCATTTTATTATATATATATATATATATATATATATATATACACACACACACAGACATATTTAAATATTTGATAACATTTAAAATATACATTTTTTTTTTTTGGTATCATCTCTAGAGGTGAGTCAGAGGTTTCCCAGCACTCATCCAAACGGGCGTCAGGTCATGCTGACCTACCTGCTCCCTTGGCTCAGTAACATCGAGCTGGTAGATGGAGGCCTGCTGCCCACTGTCCCGAGTCAGAGCAGCTCCGGAGATAGCAGGAAGGGATACACTCACAACACCTCAGCACCTCACCTGCTCCGAGGCACAGGCTGGGGGTCACTGCAGGGCTCCTCTCTGGTCCTCAACAACCTCATGTTCATGACTGCTAAGGTATGACTTTGAATCACTGTTACTTTAGTGTTTGTTAGACTCTTAAACTATCTAAAGATAATAAAGAGCACAGTGAGTTGTATGTCTGTGTAGGGCTGCACGATTATCAATAAAAAAATCGTAATTGTCAATTACCATTCAAATTGTAATTGCAATTATTAAATGAACACACCACTTTTTAAAAAAAAAAATAGGCTCATTTTCCAACTCACCTCGAGTTAAACAGTTGAGTTTTACCATTTTGGTACATCAGTAAAGTTCCTTGATTATTACGCCAGAATGAGAATATAGTTCCTAGTCATATCAGCCTAGAAAATGGTATCTTTTCATTTTCCATCAGTCTTAGTACGTGGTACAGAGGAGTAAAGTTTTAAATAGGAAAAATATCGAAACTCTTTGATCATTTTTGAGCTAGATGCTAGTGGTCTAATTAGATTCAATGATCTATGATAAGCTGCGCTAAAAGTGCTATAGCCAGACCCGGAGATCGGCTGAATGGATTTAAAACAGTAAAACTCAACTCAAAAAAAATGTTGTTCCTTTAATTTCCATCATCACAATTTACACCGAATGATCTTTATGAATGATCTGAAGCAAAAGCATGCCATATTTTTAGATGCAAATAAACAACTGAAAAACTTTTTTTTTACAAAAAACAAAGTACAAATATGCGTAGTATTATAATGCTATACTAAAACTAAAATTAAAACAATGCAAAAACCCTTAAGATAACTTGTAGAAAGACAATAACAGACAGAATAACTTCAGTGGATTTTGAACGATTAATTGCTGCTTTGAGCAATTATGTAATTGTGGCATCTGTAATTGTAATTGCGATTAGAAATTCGATGAATTGTGCAGCCCTATGTCTCTGTGTGTGTTAGTACGGGGACGATGTCCCAGGTGCAGAAATGGAAAACGCTTGGAATGCTCTGGTCAGTAATGAACGGTGGACTAATAACCTGCGGACCACCATGCAGTTCCTCATCAGCTTATGCGGAGTCAGCAGCGACACCTCTCTTCTGCCTCATGTAAATTCTACACTTATTTATTTCATTATATTTGGTGTCAAATTTGATCAGGTTATTGATAAAGCAGGTCATTTGGTCAAAGAATTAGAAAAAGTCAAATTGTTATGTTAATCCTCCGTTTATGCTCAGATTAAGAAGGTGGTGATATATCTGTGTCGCAACAACACCATTCAAACCATGGAGGAGCTGCTTTATGAACTTCAGCAGACGGATCCTGTGAACCCCGTAGTGGTGCACTGTGACAATCCTCCGTTTTACCGCTTTTCAGCAACAAGCAAAATTACCACCACCACTTCAGGTTTGTATACTAGAAAGTTTGGGTGAAAATGTCATATATACATAAGTTATATGAGTTAGCATTCATGTGTTGCTTGTATATCACATGCCACATGCTATATTAATAAACACTGCATGTCTCTAAAGGTCCACCTTCCGGCAGCAAAACTTTGGTGTGTGGTCAGGAAAACATCGCTGAGGCAGATGACTCGCCAATCACAAAGGAGTGTGATGACAGGTATGTGCCACAAACCACGCTATTTACATATGTACCCTAACACTCTTTCTATTAATGTATTTTTTTCCTTGGCCACGTTTAATTACAGTTTGAGGTTACACCCACCTTAAACATTGCAAACAAAACTCATTATAATTCTTCAAGAAGCAGACACCTTTATCCAAAGCAGCTTGCCATACGCTTCCCCTGGAGCAGCCTAAGATTAATAAAATTAACTGTCTAGATCGAGAGCTTTTTTTTATATTTTATACATGTATTGACAAAAGTCTTTTTTATTTCTGTCCACCTAAGGCTGAGCAACATCTTACGAGCACATAACCGCCTGGAGTCTCGGTACAGCAGCAGTTCTGGAGGTTCTTACGATGAGGAAAAAAGTGAGTAAAGTTTTAGCATCGGGATTGATTGATATTTACTGTGCAGCAGAGGAGCTTCTGAGCAAAGTCAAGTTCAATAGTTGGAACTGGAAGTCTAAAATGCTTCTCTTTTGGCCATGGATGTTGAGACAGTTCTGACCCGAGGATGTAAAATTTTATCAGTGGCTTTAAAGCAGTAAAATAGTTCAGGCCTTATTTTGGGTTTGAGATGATATTTCCGATAGCAAGCTCAAATAATACATTTCAGCTTGAAATAGCTTTAGCTTAATGGTTTTTGAGCATGATTGCATTAGACAAGAGGTATGGCAGTAATGGAGTTTGTCTGTCTACATACCACTCGTGCTTTGAGGTAAATTCCAGTTTTATTACAAGTTTCACGGATGAAAGACATACCTGTCAAGGATGGCGTGTTGTTTTGAACCTTTTTGCTTTGCCTGCAGGTGACCCGCTACCACCGTATGCCATGTGGCTTATGAGTGTGCTGGAAACCAATCAGCCGCTTCCTCTTCCCATGCCAGTTAACGGAGGCTGCTGGGCACCGTTGGTCGACTATTTACCTGAAACAGTCACCCCACGAGGACCCCTCCACAGGTCAAACTTCTGCATTTATTTTATTGTAATTTTTTACATTTTATTTTATTTTATATATATTTTATTGTCATTTTTTACATTTTATTTTATTTATTCATTGCATTTATATTTGTTTTTTCAAAATAAAACACATAATTTAAATACATTTAGTTATATATTTATTCATAACGTTACAATAAAATATCCATTAAGTCACAAAAGTAAATCTATACTTGATATTACGTAACATCCTTTTATTCAGATTTAGATTAAATAAGTCTTGTAGAGAATTACATACTAGCTTTTAAAGCACTGTAACTTGACTCGTTAAATTTAATCTCTCATCATAAAATGTGATTCCTATCAATCCCACGGATTATGTAATACTGAAATCTTAAAGCACGTCACTCTGCAATTATCAGACAATAGATGATCAGAAGCTGCCGTGCTGTCGTCAGTGTCCCTTTGACCCAAAAAAAAAACCATGATAACATGTTACCAATGTTCTTTTTAACATCTACTTAAGAACTATGATAGCAATGTCCATCCTCAGTGTAATGACAAAACCAACACATTCCCTTAAAAACATTTGTTTTGTTACGCTGTCACAGCTGTGAATATGTTCTGTTCTTTTAGAAAGGTCATTGCTGGTATGTGTTTTTTTGTTCATGTACTGAAAGACCAGTGTGTTTTGTCTGGTGTAGGTGTAACATAGCAGTGATCTTCATGACGGAGCTGGTGGTGGATCACAGTGTAAAGGAGGACTGGGCCCTACACCTCCCTCTACTGCTCCATGCCAGTTTCCTGGGTCAGTAGAGCCTCTGTGTTCTGTTCTCATCACAATTTGGGGCATTTATTAGACAGGGATTACACAGTCTAGATTAGGGCTGCAGTGCTAGAGTCAGGTGTTTTCAGATGAAAAGTGCTGCTTTTACTGTAGTGCATGGTATTTTTGTCCAAAATGGATTTGCTTTTGTCTTTTTTTTTTAATTTTTTTATCTAAACTCATCTGAGCTATCACTCAATGTGTCTTATGACTACAACTATGTGGCTTGCTATGAGAACAATGTTGTCAGTGAAAGCAGTAGCTGCTATCTCCTGAGCATGTAGGATGGACCCACCTTATCTTTTTGTAGAAATAGGTGAAATATTTGTATCCCTGCAGATCAAAAACATTCAATTCAGCATTTAGGTGTTGAAAGAAAGCCTAGAACGAGATATTCCCATGTATCCCTTCTATAAACCCCTCGAATGGACATAAACAATAATAAATTACTGTAAGTACAAATGTAAACCTTTAACTTTAAGATTTGGACTCTTTTTTTAGGTATGGACCACTACCGCCCAGAGGTGTTTGAACACTGTAAGAGGCTCCTCTTACACCTTCTCATCACGTTATCTTGCAACAACAATTTCAGCCTTGTTGCCTCTGTTCTGCTAAACACCAGAGATGCCAACAGCAACAAGAGCCTGACTTTCAAACCCATCTACCAGCCCGAGTTCTACACAGGTACTAATATCCAAATATGGCAGATTTTTTTTTTATTATTATTTAAACATCGTGTTTGTGGTAGTCAAAATTTCTAAGGGCCAACAGGGGTCAGAAGGTACAAAAATTATAATACATGCAAGGCCTATGATACATATAAGGTTCTAATAGGTAATTTGAAACTATGCTGCAGCTGCATTAATTTCGCAAGGGTGTTTTTATATAACTGTTTGACCTGGAAATGAAGGTCAAGGAATTCAATGATGAATGCTTTGGCACTTTGTGAAACTCTACATTTTATTAAATGTTGGGAAATTCTGCCTGCGATAATACAAATTAAGCAACTATTCATGAATCCTGTTTATCACACCCTCCTTGCATGAATACTTACTTGTTGGCTTTGGTATTTGACACATAGCTTTGGAGAGTGCAGTCATGTTGAAATCCTGTGGAGGGGTGGAGGGTGAGAATTCTTATCTGTGCAAGAACAACTTCTGGAAGCGTAGCCAAAAACAATTTTATGAACACAGAGCATCAAAAGGTCTGATTAGAGCATTCCTATGGACTATTTTTGTCTTCTTGCTCCAATGGGACGGTGGTCTCAATGTTTTTTCTGCATGTCTAGGCAAAGTCAAAATTATGCTGATAAGATGTCATTCACCAGCCCGTCGTAACAGCATAGTGATTGAACTATTGTTTTTTATTTGGCTCTTTAGAAATGTTATTACTCCATTTGTCTTGTTTAGATATTTCAGTACGGGATCATCTTCAGTGCTTGTTCCTTCCTAAATATTTTACTCACCCTATGTGTGGTGTTCAGGTGGCGTGGACTTCCTCCGGAATGGCCAGGCGTCTCCGGTTCCTGATTCTGGCCTCAGTTCTTCTTCTACCTCGTCTAGTCTGAGCCTCGGAGGCAGCAGCTCCAATCTTCCTCATCTGGCCCAGGAAGAGGTGGAGCAGATGGAGAGCAGCACTGAAGATGACGAGAAGAGCAGCAAACTCATTGAGTTTCTCACTACCAGGTACAAAAACCTACAGTAAATCAAGTTTGGGATCATGTTTTTTTCTAGTTGGATACAAAAATTGATCAAAAGTGACAGTAAAGAGATTAATAATGTTACAAAAGAACTGATGGAGAAATGATGGATCTCCACAAAAATATTAATAACTCTTTTCAACATTGATAATAATAAAAAAAATATCTCAAGTGTGTGTTACAATGATTTCTGAAGGATTATGTGACACTCATAGCTGCTAAAAAATCAGCTTTGCTATGTCAGGAATACATTTTTAAAATATATTAAAATAGAAAACCTTTAAATTTGAATAATATTTCACAATTATCTTACTGTATTTTTAAACTAATAAATGCAGCCTTGTTGAGCATAAGAGACTTCCTCAAAACACTAAAAAATTTAAGAAAAAAATTAATATATTTTATATATATATATATATATTTTATATATATATATATATATATAGGTACAGTAAATGCTGTAATGTTTTATTATGTTAAATTTGTGTTATATTGAACTTAAAAAATTTAATGTTTAAGTGTTAAATCATTTTAATAGGGGACACTGTTACTTGTTCTTTACTGGTTATGTAACCACAATGAAAGGTTATTTCATGTGAATATTCCAGAGCTGTTCAGGAACTGATTCAGGAAATGACACATCTGACACGTCTCACATCTGACATCTCTCAAGATGTTACAGACTTGTATGTTGCATTTCATCAGTCTACATCAGACCGGTTCTTGCTGGGGTGTTGCATAAAAGGGCGTCCGTCTGGTTTTGGTTCTTTCAGACTGTGTTCACACTGCAGACAATTCCAGATTTTTAAAAAAAATTTTTTTAATCATTTTTAGTTGCCAAATCAAGGCATTTAGACACTACTGCTTCTTCTACAGTAACTGGACGTATTAAAACTCTTACTGGAAGTATTGGTAACTAGAAAGTATTGAAATGATTATTATGGTGTTAACAAATATGATCAGCAGAGAAAAGTAGTCAGATATGAATTGGATATGAAAAAACTGGATTTGAGCTGCTAGTGTGAACAGGTTTTTACAGTATGTACAGAGCACATTCACATTTCTTTTTTCACTTAAATATTAATTCAAATTACAGCAGTCAACATTTTAAGTGGATCAAAACCTTTTTTTTAAAGTTGTCCTAAAACTAAAACAAACACCCTTTTTTGTCTTGGGACAACTTTGATTAACTTTTTTTTAACCATTTAAAATGTTTACTACTGGATTTCTCCCCTCATCTTTAAACGGTTTCATGCATGTTCATCATGCATGTTTAAAATATTTAATGTAGCAACTGATTCATTTATTTGATTGAGGAAAGTTCAATCAAAATGTAAGAAATACAGCAGCTCACTTGGTGGTTTGCAGGGAAATAGCATATTTTGGCCTAGTCTGCCATCTAGTGGTAGTTTTGGCAAGTAAAATCAAGGAAGTAAATCAAACATGTTGCACTGCTATCAAGGCAAAAGCAGCTTCTCCTGTCATTAACAATTTATATTGCATATGGAAGAGGTCATAATCGTGTCGCTTCTTTAGGCCTTTTGGACCATTGTGGAGCCATGAAGACATCACTCCTAAGAGTCAACACTCCAAGAGCACAGAACAGCTCACCAACTTCCTGAGACATGTAGTGTCTGTGTTCAAAGAGTCTAAATCAGGTCAGCCACATTTGTCCAAAGTCATTCCAGTGTTCGTCTACATCAGTATGGCATAGTTAAGCTTGTGACACTCGTCTAATTTCTATTTATATTCCTATATTTGCATGCCATGTTCTATATGTTTGTAGACATTCGGCTTGAACAGCAGCTGAGTGAAGTGGCGTTGCAGATGGCTCTGTGCAGCTCTTCCAGACATTACGCTGGACGTTCCTTCCAAGTGTTCAGAGCTCTGCGGCAGCCCCTCTCAGCGCTGGCCGTGTCTGACTTGCTTTCACGCTTGGTGGAGGTGGTAGGGGAGCACGGGGAGGAGATTCAGGTGAGCTTTTGCTTCTGTAATGACTGTTCAGACTGATTCAGTGAACGAATAAACTCAGAATGCATCTTCTCTGCAGGGTTATGTGATGGAACTTCTCCTCACTCTTGAGTCAGTGGTGGATAATCTAGCTGAGTGCCTAAAGAACAATGATTTCTTTGTTATACTACGGTAAGTTCTTGCCATACAGTATTACTTCTGTCAGGACCACTATAGCCAAACTTACCATACAGTTTGGTTTGGTGGTATGGTTCTGTTTTGGGCAAAAAGTAGCTGCCCATCCACGTAGCCTGTCATGAGTGAGCAGGGAGAGCAGCAATAATAACCCCCCTAGGGTAAACAGAACAGAAAGTGTAACACATTATTTAAGATAAAAGGAGTCTGATTCAATAAGGAATATCAGAAAAACCAAGTCCTGACTGTAGCAAAAGGAGGAGCTGGGGATGGAGGGTAATTTGCTCCTGAGCAAGCTTAAAAGCTGCTGAATAATACTGAATAGACCTTAAATAAGAATGCCATGATAGGTGTTGCATTCCTATAGGTCTATGTGATTAGCTAAGAGTCAAGCGATGCAATATCATTATCTTTATAGTTATCATTCTTGGTGTGAACACAGCTTTAGAGACTTCAAACTTCAACATAACAAGTCCAAATGGCTTTGATGATTGTTAGTGATCAGTCTGTGTTCCTGCAGGGCATCTTCTCCAGATCCTCCATCCAGCGGCAAGTTAACACTAAACCGTAAAAGCACCAGTCAGCTGGAGCTGATCCCAGGATCAGGCACTGCCACTGAGCGAATACGCCACCAGCGTAGCTACTCCGTACCCAAGCGTTTCGGAGAGCCTGAGCGTTCCTCCGAGGTTCCCAGGAGCGCCACCTTGGACCGCATCCACCATCATCAGAGCAATATCTCCAAGCTCAGATCCCTGTCCTCATCATCCTCCAGAGACAACATGGTCTCCACCGACCCGACCAATGCCAACCATCCTCGCAACCTGCTGGCCACCATCTTCTGGGCAGTGGTGTCACTCATGGAGTCAGACTTTGAGTTTGAGTATCAGATGTCTCTCAGGTTGTTAGGGAAGCTGCTAGGCCACATTTCATTGGATAAGCAGGAATACAGAGAAAAGCTGGAGAAGATCCAGATCCAGCTAAAATGGAAGGAGTTCTCTGGGCTTCAGCAGCTGCTTCTGAAGGGCTTCACCTCTGCGAACACCACAGAACTCACTTTGGAGATTTTCTGCCAGCTCACACCCGTCTCACGCCTTCCTGTGGTGGACACCTCACAAGCCATAGGTAGACCTTTTCATTTCTACTACCACCTAAATACCTTTGTAACATAATCCTCCAATAATCCACTAAAATTCATGATCATTTCTTATTTTAAGTGGGATTTTGAAAACAAATCTGCTGTTACTTTTCAGGTTTCCCATTGAACGTGCTCTGCCTCATCCCACATCTTGTGTTACACTTTGACTCACCTACTCAATTCTGCAAGGACGTGGCTGAGAGAATTTCCCAGGTACGTTTCTGTTACCTCAACAACACTATAAATGTGCTTTTATAGCTAATCAGGGATCTGCATCACATTTATTTGCTAAGAATCACTCATTGTTACTGACAGGTTTGCCTTGAGGAAAAGAACTCTAAGCTGTCCAACCTTGCCCATGTGATGACACTGTACAAAACACACTCCTATACTCGAGACTGCTTCTCTTGGGTCAATGTGGTGTGCCGCTACCTGCATGAAGCGTTTAGCGATAGCACACTTAGCATGGTTACTTACATGGCGGAGGTAAGAAGACCGCAAATAAAAGTTAATCTTACGACATTTTAAATTTTAATGAAAAAAGTATGATAAACTAGACAAAAATGTGAACATGCATGTGAAAACTTTCTGTGTTTTGTAAACAGTTGTTGGAGAAAGGATTACCCAGCATGCAACAAACTCTTCTGCAAATCATCTACAGTCTACTGAGTCACATGGACTTGAGTGGTATTCAAGCCAAACTCTTCAACATGGAGGTTTTAACAACCATAGAGAAGTTTGTTCAGGTGTGACTCCTTTTCATTTATCACATACAGAATTTATTTATGGAATTTGTTCCACGACTTTAATTAATATGTAGTCATTTAAATATGCCTTTGACCATAATGACCTACAATGCAATGTTATTTTATATACTATGATAAAAAAATAATAGTAATTTTTAGTGCTGTCAACATTTAATCGCGATTAATCACATCCAAAAAAAAGTTTGTTTACATAATATATGTATGTATGCTGTTTGTATTTAATATAGAAACATTAGTTTCTCATCTAATATTAATATTTCATTTAATTTTATTTCAAATTTTTATATTTTATTTTATTGTATTTTATAATATAAAATATATATGTGTATATATATATATATATGAATATAAATATATACAAAAAATGTGATACATAAAAAGACCGTTGTAAGATAATGGTTAGAAAGGACATTATAACTGAAACATAACCAAATGAATCAAAATTTGATTCAGAATCAAGAGCTTGTGAATCTAAATCAAATTGAATATAAATTAAATGGTTCAAGGAAAGACATAACAAATCAGTGATCATTTTACACACAATACACAATATTTATTGCAGACACTTCTAAAATGATCCACAATGATTGCATTTAACTGACTGGTATCATTCAGCCTAAATTTACTCATGACATAATAGTGTTTTATAGCATTTCTACTTTAAAACTTCAAGCTGTCTTAGATCCATAGTAATACCGCTGGTTTTCCATCTTTCAACTCTTCCTTCGGAGGGAGAAAAAAAGAGAATTAAAAAACATGACCTTGTGCCAGGCCTATAAATCCAAAGGCACACCCAGCAGCAGTCTATAAACAGTCAGTCCTATTGGCTGCTGTCCACATTACTGAGGCCTTCAGTGTGGCCTCACAGCAAAGACTCTCCTCTCAACTACTGCTTCTCGCGCCGCTCATGTGTTTATCTCGGCAGAAGAAGAGACGAAGATGGATTGACTGACTGACTGTATGTAATGCTTTGGGAGGTGAGCTAGCTTCTGAATGTGTCCTTTGAGAATAACTGAGTTCTGTTTTGTGTTTGTTTCTGTGACTTCAGACTGCACACTGGAAGGAAGCCTTGAACATATTAAAGCTGGTGGTCTCCCGCTCGGCTAGTCTGGTTTCGCCTTCGTCCCCACTGAGTAACGCATCCACTGTGGATGTCAGGCGTGTTTGGGACACACCCTCCAAAGCCCTGCCTGGAAAGACCCTTGACTTTCACTTTGACATTTCAGAGGTATGACATGCCTGTATCTGTTTTCCTTCCTTTGTTGTCATTATGCAGTACAAGCCAAAAGTTTGGACACTGAATTTATGTTTCTCATGAGGCTTATACATAAATGCTTGAAATCAGTTTTGTAGCAACCAAAACTATCCAGCATGCATGTAAACTCAGCACTGTTTAAAAATCATCCCAGAATGCACCTCATAAACTTAAGAGGATGAGTGTGCTGCTGTAATGTAGAGAAAGGGTGGTGACTTTTTAAAGAAGATAAAAAGGGCTTTAAACTTTTTTTGGTCACTATATAATTTCCCATACTTCCAGAAGTTGATGATTTAAATTATATATTATATTATTTATTTAATAAAATTGGATTATATAATATTATAAATTATAGTGTTTATAATTATATTATAATGTTACTCAATTTAAATAGTATTTTTAAATGCACATGAAAAACACACAAGAAACAAAAAACACAGGAAAAAATAAGACTGGCGGAAAAAAACACTAAATATATTTTTTATTATTAGATATTATTTTTTTATCATTTGACCTTGAAAGCGCTAAAAATGGTCTTAAACATTCTGTGATGCCATTTTTGGTACCATCCATTTGCGATATTTTAGAATTTGATTATTTACATTTTTTAAAATTATATTATGACATATATTAGTGCTGTCAAATCATGAATCATGATTAATCACATTCAAAATAAGAGTTTTTGTTTACATAATATATGTGTGTGCATTGTGTATATTTATTATGTATATAAAAATACACACACATACTTTATATATTTAAAAATATTTACATCTATTCACATGTATATATTTATATTAATATAATTTATATTATAGTATATTTGATATATAAGCATAATATTTTTCTTAAAAATATACATGCATGTGTGTGTATTTATATACATATACACATATATATATATACATAATAAATATAAACAGTAAACTAATATATTCTCTTATACTCTTATATTATATTTATTTTAGTCAGAGAAAAAAGGCTGAAAATGTATATTGTTTTTATTATTATATATTTTTTTTATTATTCTTAAAATATTTTATCATTTAAAAATGATGATGATGATTTTTATTTTTATTATAAAAAAAAGAAAGTTGTTATTTTAAGTCATGGTGTACATTACAGTAGTAAAGCTGAGATGGTGCATAGTATGTAAAAATGAGCGATGCCAGCAAACCACCAAATGCTGGCATCCTCGATAGGTTTGTCCACATTTTCCAAGGTGGAGTCATGCATTTTTTTTTTCGTTATTATTTTACAGTAACATTTGTTTTAAACAAACTGTGAAGGTTAGGTTTTCTGTTTAAAACTTATTGGAAATATGAACAACTAGGCCTTATTAAAGTGTGGGAACCAAACAGGGAGCTATTTGTGTAGTGCATGAATTCCAGGAAATGATGTCAGTCCGGCTGTGGCGCTTTGCATCCAGAGCGGCGAGAGCTGGACAGCCCTTCGAGAGTCTCAAAGCAGACTCCTCTGCCCTCTGTCAAATACCTCTGGGACGTGTTTAGCCTCTAGCAAGTGGGCGAGACGGTCGGAAAAAAACTCAAAACATGCTCCATTCCATCCCAGCTGAAAGGATTTCACAGGAATTAAGGGCAGGTGAACTCAATAAGGGAAATCCTGACATTACCCCAAGCTTTGTTTGGCTCACTTTATTGAAGTTCTGTTTTTCAAAGCTCCACTTGAGAATAGACATCTACTTTTTCCAGCAGGTTCTGAATTGTTGGTCGGGATCTGAAGCAACTTGACATTAGTGAAGGGAATGCGCCGGAATAAAGACTTTTGGGCCGAGGGCCATAAGCTCATGACATGAAAAGAAACAAGCAGACGTGAAATCCCTGGGCTTAATGGTGTGTGACATTGTGTGTGTGTTTTAGACACCGGTGATTGGCCGGAGATATGACGAGCTTCACAGTTCTCCGAGGCAAGATGGGAAAAATGGAGGAGGGGTTACTGTGACACGCAGTACCTCCTCTACATCCTCGGGCTCCTACCAAAACAACCACGTGCTGGTGCCTGTCAGCTGGAAACGACCACAGTCTTCACAGGTGAGCACTCACAAATACACTCCTTGAAGTTCTGACATTTACTAAGGAATTTATATATATATATATATATATATATATAATTTAATGTTTTTATTTATTGTTTTATTTCATGCATTTTTTGTCATTTTATTTAATTTTTTTATATAATTTTGTTAATTATTTAATTTAATTAATTAATAATTAATTATTTTATTTATTTATTTTGTAATTTCTCTCCCAATTTAGAAAAGAACTCGTGAGAAGTTGGTGAATGTATTAACTTTGTGTGGCCAAGAAGTTGGACTCACCAAGAACCCATCTGTAAGTGTCGCATATATGTTATCCATTCAGTGTTAAATATTTGAAAAAAATTCATAAATCATTCTTAAGCACTTCCTACAGGTGATTTTCTCATCCTGTGGGGAACTGGACCTGATTGAGCACCAGCCCAGTCTGGTGTCCTCTGAGGACGGCACACGGGACACAGAAAACATGGATGACACCACTTCAGAACAACAGTTCCGTGTATTCAGAGACTTTGACTTCCTGGACGTGGAACTGGAAGACGGAGAGGTGAGCAGATATTTCAAAAACGAAACCAAAATGATTGCTTTGCTCTCGTGAAATCTTTTGACTTCCAAATTACAGTAAAGGGGACCTTTGGGGAATGCAGTGCTGAGCATTAAACTTTTGCAGAAATAAACTGTTGCACTGTTTGCGCAATACCACTGTAACTTTCTTTAACTCACTGTAATGCGTTCTCCTCTCCTTGTTTATGTCTGTGCCATCAAGGAGATGCAGGTAAGCACAGGAATCCACAAGTGTTGTGCTGTATGCCGTAGGACAAGATGATATTGTGTTTCTCACATGTTGTGCATTGTGATGCATGTGCATAACTCTGCCTGGAAATATAGTTTTGTTTTAAACAAGTTCAAAATACAATGGCACATCAAAACAGACACAATAAAACATTTAGATTGGACAGATGAAATTCTAGCATAGATGATTTTTACATTTACTTATGGATAAAATGTGCAGGTTACTACAGAATGTGTTATAAACATTGTTTTATTTGTGTATTTGTTTTTTATTTATCATAGAATTTTAAAAGTTTAGGGTCTATAAGATTTCTTTAACTGAAAGAGAGAGTAAAGACATTTATAAAAGATTTTAATTTCAAATAAATTATGTAGTTTTGAAAAAAAAAGTATCTTGTTTACCAAAAGAATATTAAGCAGCCTGACTGTTTTCATGACGATGATAAGAAATATTTACTGATCACCAAATCAGCATTTATGAATGATTTCTGAAGGATTTCTGTGTGACTGAAAAGTTCAGCTTTGCAACAGAAATCACAGGACAAATATTTTAAAATATATTAATTTAGAAAACTGTTATTTTGAATTTTACTAATATTCAACAGTATTACAATTTTACTGTATTTTTGGTCAAAGCAATGTAGCTTTGGTGAGCATAAGAGACTTCTATTCTTTTCTGACCCTGAACTTTTGAACTGTAGTGTGTTTTATAAAATATTAAAATTAATTGGTGGTTAGCGTCTATAGCTGTTTAGTCACCGCTTATGCGTTTTTTTATTATATTTCAGTATGTCTGTATTTTAATAGCCTGGCCGTCTCTAGTTTGCACTCTCTTATGAAATCATTAGAGTCAGTTCATTGAGGTCATTCTCCAAATTTGCTGAAGCTGCAATGCCACAGAGACACTTAAAAGGGCAGATTCAGCCTTTTAAATAAATTCTCCCTTCTGGATAAATTTGAGTAGTCATCATATTTTCATTCCAACCTATAGTGTAACAGTATCAAATACTTTATCCTCCTTACCATTTTGTTTTGGTCAAGTATGATTATAAAAGAAAATGATTAAAGCAGTGTGGTAAAAGCGACTTTTTGAGTTGCCAAAGGAAAGCATTTTCTGAACTGCTGAACTGGATCTGTGAAGGAATGTGGATGTTGACTCTTGACTCTGATGTCAAGGCATGTGGCTGCAGTGATAACTTGAGCCTCCTCCAAAAGAAATGGCCTTCAGGCACTTTATTACTTACTCCACAAGTAAGAAAGAAATGTGTTCCTGTGTTGCAGTTTCCTTTAATCCTATATATATTTAGAGATCCTTATATAACAAACTCACAGACTGAGCACCTTCACATACTGTATACAGCATGCTGTAGCCTATGACTGTGTGCGTTTTGAAATCTGGCTGTGTGCCATATACCAATTCAGAGGACTCTTTATTTCTCTTACCCTTTCTCTGACAGGGTGAGACAGTTGACAGCTTCAACTGGGGTGCGCGGAGGCGTTCCATTGACAGTCTGGACCAGGCTGAAGCCCAACCATTGGAGGAGGATTTTAGCCAGCTCTCAGGAAGCTCACCAAGCCTGTGTCCAATCGTCCATGATGATTCTGAAGAGTCTTCTGAGGAAGAGTCCCTCACAGCCAGCCAGATTCTCTCAGCCTCACAACTAGTAATGTTGCATTTCTGTTCATTTTTTGTACACTTAAATGGCTATTCCACCCCAAAATGAAAATTTTGTCATTAATCACTTACCCGCATGTCGTTCCAAACCCGTAAAAGCTTAGTTTGTCTTCGGGACATAATTTAAGATATTTTGGATGAAACAGTACAGTGTTTTATTAATAATCTGTTTTATAGAAATCTATAAAAAACTGAATGTCTAATTAAACTCTCTTAAATTACTCATTTCAGAATGTCAGCCTGTCTCCTACTGAGGAGCTAAACCCCATGGACTCACCTCCCATCTCCTTTGACAACACTCAAGCTGACCCAATTCCTCTTTCCACCCCAACACCCAGCTTTGAGATCTCAGTACCCGAGGGTTCGAACCATCGGGTGAATAAGACCTTCAAAATGGCTGATCTTTGGGGGCAGACACATTCCTACTCATACCGCACTTCTGTTCTGCAGTTTTTCCATTAACATGGTTGAAAACGAAATCTCTTTCCGTGCTTGCTTTATCTGTCTGGCTCGGCTTTTAGCGTGGGTAGATTTTAGGGAGTAGTTGCCTGATACTGTTTTTCTATGACGTGCCTGTTTAGTATGGGAGCATTAGATTAATGTGCAAAGCAGCATGGCGAGTAATTCTTGCTCTTCAAAAGCTCCCTGTTTCTATCTGCTAACCGCTTTTTGACTTTGAGGCCTACCACTGCCTACCACAGTCTCAGAAGGAGGCTCTGGATGAGCCACTAGGGCAATGTGTTATGGCTTCTCTGTGGGTGGCAAGGCTATAACATCACTCACATGCTAAATGCTAAGGGGGCAAATAAAGAGAGTGTACCCATTGCCTGTGGCCATAGCCATGAGACCAGACCAATCAGATATTGGTCGTCCAATTTTTAAAGGTCTCTTAATATATCTGAATTTGAAAAGTTTTATTGAAAAGTATTAAAAACATTAAAAAAGACTCAAAAGAAAAACAATTCGATTCTCAACATGAAGAGTTTTAGTTTTGAAAGGTTAGTGAATATTTATTTATAAATGCATGCATTGTTTTGTGTTTTTTTTTTTTGTTTTTTTTTTTTATTTATCTACATATTTAAAATTAATACATGTATTTTTTTTTTTTTAGTAATAATGATTTGGTTGACCCTTTTGTATTTTATTTTATTTTATTTAACCACCCTAATTAAAATAAATGTAATAATTAAATCAGTGTTTTAATTAAAATTTGATTAAAAATTAAATAAAATTGTAATTTAACATTTAAAAAATATTTGACAATAGAAATGCTTAGCAGTTGGTAAATTATGGAGCTGACACTTAGGGGAATCACTTCTATATTTTAACAGGAATGATCAAAAAGACAATACTTTAATTAACAATTAATCAGTTTGATCAGTCATTAATATCATCTCAGAATGGAAAATTCATCCACATAATCTGATCTTTTTATATATATATACATATATAAATATAATTTTTTCACAATAAATGTTTTTGTTGCCAAAAATACTTGGCTTTTCAAGCTTTTCTTACTTCTTGTGAATCCTGTTTAAATCTAGGCTGAGGATTCAGCTGAAGAAGATGAAGAAGCCATTGTGAATGATAACGATATCTCACTCTGCATTTGCGAGTCACCACCTGCCTTCAGTTGTTCTGACATCCTAACAGCAGACACACCCCAGAAGGAAAACAACTTCTTTACTGACAACGAGACAAGCTGTGTGCCCAGGTACTGCCTGTGAGCTTAAAACTCTCAACATACCTTACTCTGTCTGGAAAAGTCAGACTTATCTTGAGTTTCTCATAGCTGATGTTTTTTTTCCTCACCACATAATTCTATCCCTCACTTCCTCCAGTGGGTTTGGAGACCAGCAGAGTTCTGTGGCGCAGGCAGAAGAGGAAAAGGAAGAGCTGTTGCTAGAGTCCCGTTCCTCCCCTCCACCTTCTCCCTTTTTCTCCGCCATCCTGGCTGCCTTCCAGCCGACTGTGTGCGACGATGCCGAGGAGGCTTGGCGCAATCATCTCAACCAGCTGGTGGCCGACTCGGATGGTTCCTGTGCGGTTTACACCTTCCATGTCTTCTCCTCACTTTTTCAGGTAACTCACAGAGATGAGATACAGGTTGTCTCTGGTCTTAGTTATGTAGTTTGAGGTCAAGCAGCTTCAACAAAGATCATGAAGTGAAATGAATCAACTGACACTTTTTTTAAATCCAAAGCATTGCAGGCTGTATTGTTGATTTCAACTGATGTCGATGTTATTCATTAACTTGGATTTTCTTTGGTTCACCACACAAAGCTGACAACTCAGTAGTGCCAGAGTTTTTGTAGACATGTCTTTGATTATATTCTATTGGTACTGACAACATGCTGG
Source organism: Enteromius mattozi (assembly GCA_032359235.1). Taxonomy (NCBI): domain Eukaryota; kingdom Metazoa; phylum Chordata; class Actinopteri; order Cypriniformes; family Cyprinidae; genus Enteromius; species Enteromius mattozi. The sequence continues at coordinate 13,283,655 of JAUMHE010000067.1, forward strand.
TCTCGACAAATTAAACACGATATGTTGTTTCTGACCTCCAGAGTATACAGACTAAGTTCTGCACCTTGACCTGTGATGCTGCTGGTTATCTTGGCGATGGCCTTCGTGGAATTGGAGCGAAGTTTGTAAGGTCGTCCCAGATGCTGACATCCTGCTCCGAATGCCCCACATTGTTTATTGATGCAGACACTGTGAGTTTCTAGTTTGAATATGAATTGTGTCAATGCTATATCCAGAATACAAATTAGTTAAGGACCAGCGGTAGTGTTCCATTCAATTCTTATTCAATGTGTATGTGTGCAGTGTACTGTATGTATTATAAAACTTTTCTCTTAAATATGTGTTTCAGATTGTGTCTTATGGGCTCTTGGAGAAGATGAAGTTTAGTGTGTTAGAGCTGCAGGAGTATTTAGAGACCTACAACAACAAAAAGGAGGCAGTCATTTCAGTATGTACAATAAAGCATAATTCAATTGTTTAAAAAAAAAATTGTACTGAAAGCTTGTTTTTTTCAACTTACTGTTGAAACCTGTGACTCTTCCAGTGGCTGCGCAACTGTAAAGCTAGTTTCCCCAAATGCACTGGAGATGGAGTTATCACCTATCAGCCCGCTGAAACAGAGGAGAAGGTATGAAACCTCAGCTAGATCAGCCATTCCAGAGAAAACTAGTAAAGGAATGTCATTATTATTGAAGTACATGATCAAGATCTCAACATTTTGCAGACTGGAGCTTTAACTAACAGTTCTGCTGTCTAACACCTAAAACTACAGTGTTTCCCTTTACCACAAATAGTGCATGCGTTTCTGTCATTCTTTTTTTCCTTGTGAAAAAATTGGACTTCTGTGTCAACGTTTAAGTATGGCTGCATTGTCTACTGATTAATGCCACTGTAATGTCTCTTGTGTCCTGAAATATGTGTGAGATTAGTTGACCAAAATGTGTTACAGATTCCATTTCAATGTACTTCTTATATTTTCTGCATTTCGATTGTTCTGTGATAGCTCTGTGAGTGACATCTCTTTTCTATCTGTCTGCTCTTTAACTTTAAAGGGATAGTTCACCTGAAAATGAAAATTACCCCATGATTTACGTACCCTCAAGCCATGCTAGGTGTATTTGATTTCTTTTTTTCTTTTTTTTTCAGACGGATACAATTGGAGTTATATAAAAAAATGTCCTGTGTCTTCCAAGCTTTATACTGCCAACAAATAGTGATCAAGATTGCAAAAAATGTGCATAAATTCATCATAGAAAGTGCTTCACATGGCTCTGAGGGTGAATAAAGACCTTTTTGAGACATTTGTATAAGAAACAAACTCGAAAAGAGTGGCTTTCCAGCGAATGCTGTAGGATGTCGGCGAAGCGTAAGCGCCAATGAGAAGTGATGAACGCGGAAGGATAGCTGAATAACCAAAACAAAATGCCGGTCACAAATTAGAAGTACAAAATGAAAAGAAAAATATTGGAGGATTTTGATATAAGCCAAGAGGAGACTGGATTTCCTTTCATGTAAGCAAAACTTGGTTCTCGTGGGACTAGCATATTTTCAATGGAGCTTACGCTATACCTACGTCCTACATTATCTGCTGAAACACCACTCTTGTGAATTATTCTTACACAAACATATTTCACTCATAAGGCCTTTATTTACCAACTTTTGCTGCAAAATCTCGACCTCTGTTCACTGCCATTATAAAGCTTGGAAGAGCCAGGACGTTTTAAAATAGAACTCCAATTGTATTCGTCAGAAAGAAGAAAGTCATATACCTAGGAAGGCTTGAGGGTGAGTAAATCATGGGGTCATTTTTATTTTTGGGTGAACTTTCCCTTTAAGCTTGTGCTGTGTTGATTCACAACAGCGCCCCCTAGTCTAATGTTTGTTAAGAGGCTCTTTCTATGCTAGGCTTTAAAGAAACCCTAAAAAAGTTTCTCTCTAAAATTTAAACTAAAATATCCACACTGTCTTCCCTTCAAGTCATAACCAGTTAAAGCAATAAAAAAGGCATATGGTACCAATTGAGCCTTTTTTCCTTACCCAGCACAGTCCTTGTGCAAAAATAAAAATAAGAGGGCGCAGTTGTGACCCTTTTTCTTTTTATGCTTGTCTATTCACTTTTTCTGCTCATGCATGATGGAGCCATTGCTCATTCTTTATATTGCATGTGCCACTGGGCTGCATGATTTCACACTATATTCAAAACTTCTCTTCCTTCTCACTTCTCACCTTTTGTCTCGCAATGCCTGCTTAATAGCAAATGGAATCTCTTGCAGTAAGTTTTATAAAATCTTTTTAACCTCATGTTTTCTTTTTCACTTGTTTCAAATGCTTGTATTATCAGAACATTGCCAAATTGTTTTACATGCAGGCCTCATATTTTTTTAAAACCGAAAACACTTTTTTGTTAACACGCTTGTATCCTTGTTACAGACTTATTTGGTTTCCTATGCTGTAACTGTTGTGTAATAATTTCCTATATTCTAAAGAAGATGATTTTGGTGTTAATTTTATGAATGCTTGTTTACAGCAACTGGAGCTTTGTCAAAGACTCTACAAACTCCACTTTCAACTGCTGCTGCTTTTTCAGTCTTACTGTAAACTGATTGGCCAAGTTCATGCAATAAACTCTGTACCCGAGGTATGTTGACATCAGTGTCTCATCATCTGAATTTGATTAAGACATTTGTTACTGGAAAAAGTCTCGCTTGCAAATTGTGCTTGTTTAGTACAGAGCTCCATGTGTGTTTAAATGTTCCCCTTTTTAGCTTCAGAACATGTCCAGAGAGTTGAGTGAGTTGAGGAGTAACCTGCGGGCAGCAGCAGCCTCAGTGACCGATGAGCCAGCAGCCGAGCAGAGAGATCCCACTACTGAATCCCCCTACAGCTCCTCTGAAGCTGCTGTGCAAGCCATTCTAGAAAGCCTGAAAACCAACGAGTTCTCCAGAGCCATCCGTTACATACAGGAATGCAGGTAAACTTCCCACCAAGAGAAATGACTACAGCTTAATGTTTTATATTGTACAGAGCCCTGCACATGACAGGCAAGAAAACAAAAAACATGTGCACAATATAGTAATTTGTTCCTTCATTTTAAGTAAATCGTGCATTTAATATAATTTGTGTCATTGTAACGTCACTGGTACAGAGTCCTCCAGTTCTCTGCTTTGTAGATGCCTTTCACTTAAAATGATTCCATGCAACGCTGCAAGGCTTTTGAGAATATCTCTATAACTCATTCTCAGCTCAAAATAAAACCAAATTAAAGTGTCTCTGTCCATAACATAACATAGCAGCAACATGTTTATGAGAATGCGTACGTAAGTAGGCTACAACTAATTATTATTTCATCAATCTATTGATAACCTATTCAGGAACAGAAAATGAATGCGTTTAGAGTAATACACAGTGCTTTGTATTTTCACTTTGTTTCAGGAAAATGTGGCCAAGTGACATCTTCGGCAGCAGCTCCGAGAATGAGATTCAGACTCTACTCAACATCTATTTCCGGCACCAAACTCTGGGTCAGACGGGAACCTTTGCCCTGGTCGGTTCCAAACAAGACCTGTCTGAGATATGCAACCGACTCACTGAGCTCAACTGCGAGATCCGAGACATGATTCGACGGGCACAGGGCTACCGGGCCATCACTGCCTTCCTTCCTGACTCCAGCGTGACTGGCATCAGCCTTTGAGTCCAACTTTAAGGGATCAGGCGGGAACTGGCCTTCTTTCCGCCACTCCTGTCTGAAGCTGCTGCTGCCTTCATATTGTTCTCCCCTAGTGCACTCGTTACTGTCCTGCCTCTGCTCACCTTAAGAGCTTCAAGGATGTACAGCTAATATAGCTTATAAAAATGCAACGGGGACACAATAAGAAGTCAAATCCTTGGCTTTTTTGCACTACTGTGTATGTAAGGGGCCGCCCCCTGCCTCTGAAATGGGGCCTCTACTACTGCAGGCATTAAATGTATACCAAAGCTCCACGAATGGCTCCTCCTGCTCACATCTACCATTATACGTTACGGGAAAATGTGCAATGCCTCACACTAAGTGAAACTTTTCATCTTAGAGAGAATGTTTTGAAACTTCAGTGCTCTCAGTTACTTGATGACACATAAATGTTCTGTTCTTGCTTTTTTATTTTAAATAAAAGCTGTAAGCCATTGTTAATGTGGCTTTTTTTAAAAATGTGTAACAAATTCAGACTTTTCACCGTGCGCACCCCTGCCTCAGCTTTTATCCGTACAGACAGAATGTCTCTAACACAATGCAATGCTACTGTCAGAGAGACCTGGATGCTTAAATGGATCATCCAGCACTTATTTATGTATGGGTGTGTTTGATTTTACTAATGTCTTTCTACTGTTTAGTTGCTCCTAGAAGGTTTATTTATATTCCTAAAATAAATATCATAGTGTTTTGATCATCATAAAATGGTATAGTTTTATAGGATGGAATTATGTCTATTCTGTCTATTGAAATGGCCAAGCATGCAAAGGTATGTACCATAAAAAGAAATAGAGATATTTATGGAATAAGAAATTATTTTAAATGAAAGATACGTTTGTAAATAGTAGTGGGAGTGTAGCCCATACTTGTAAGATTTTATTTTTATGGTTTTATTTTGCTGTCTGATGTATGAAAGTGTGCATGCAATAAATAGATCAATAAATAATATTAATAAAAAGAGTCTGTTTAGTCAGTGTTTATTATTATTATTATTATTTTGATACTTGCGTGTCTGTTCTTAGACTTGTAATTGTCCATGATTTCAGGATGCACATGTTTGTTTGTTGTTATTTTTTATTGTTGAACTATATTATAATGTATTACATTTTCCTAAAGGTAACATTAATTGAGAGGATCATAACTAAAATCAAGCAATGCATTATGTAGTATGTTTATGGTAGTGCGCCCCCTGGTGCACAATAACGGAAATAATACCCTCCGTCAAAAATAAATATTATTGTCGGCTGTGCAATTGTTGTATATATGACTGCTTTTAAAAACATGTTTATGTTTTTACTGACAAAATTAGAGTAGATAAACTATCAAAAGTGTACATAACAATTTAAACTACTGAAGAAACGTTGTCCAAAGCTATGGACACTACATCGAAAGCTGACTTTTTTGATTATTAAAGTAAAAAAAAGTAGAAAAAAAGTTTCAGTACAGAATACAATAGACGCAAATATACTCTCTTTCTCTCTCTTATGAACTGTAAACTATTTCCAGTTTCGACTCAGTGGCGAACGTAAGTCCGCCCCCTGAACTGACGCGCGCATTTTGATTGGACGAGACAACTGCTCTTCCGTTGACGACACGGCGCTTATTGGCGGGATGTGTTAAACCAGCTTCATCCACGCGTAGAATAAACAGATCCTCTCAGAACATTTCCGGGAATAAAACATCTTAAATCGGAGATGAATACGAGATTTCAATGAACTTCGAAAAGTCGAAGTTACAGAAAGCTTTCATCTGTGCCAACACGTTTATTTACGGTAACTTCCAGATATGTTTTCCTGTTTGTAGCTAACTTAGTTTAGATAACGTTAGCTGAGTAAACAGTGATACGCATGACAAAGAGCAGTTACTTACTTAACTGCAGTTACTTTAATCTCGATGACAAACTGTTACGTGATAAGTACGATATATAAGCCAGATACATACTTGTCCGAGATACGAGACAACAACGAATTACATTTTAATGTTTTTTGTTTGTTTATCTGTAGGTCCAATGACAACATTATTGTGCTTGGATCAGATTTAACCCCATCACACTCATGGCAGCATGTTTGACAGTTTCTTTCATCAGATTGACAAAGGTAGACACTTACGTATGAATAAAAAAAGATAATATATATCTATATTCAGTTTTGCCATATTTCACATTTTTGAAACTGATCTAATTTATTGTGAATTAAGAGCTTGGTCCTCTTAATCCTGACTGGTTTGAGGAGTTGACTTCAAAAGCTTCCAGAGATGAAGTATGTACTGACAGATCAAAAGCTGAGGAGGAGGAGGAGGAGACGATCAAAGTACCTGAAACCTCAGCCCTGGCCAGTCAGCTGTTTTCTACACCCAAAATATTCAAGCAACAACACTTTCAGTCCCCTGCTTCTGTTCCTAATGAAGAGTCACCTTATGAAGGTATCACAGTTGTTGTGTTATGTATGAAGTATGCATGAAGTAAGTAGTCCTGTAAAATAGTTTTTCTTCCACCCAGTGGCTAATGGAGGAGACTCATCAGCTTTTCCCTGGACAGAATCAAGTCCATGTTTGTTTGGTTCAGCCAAAGACAGGTAGTTTGTTTATGACTATGAGAATATGAATTCAATGCAAACTATTAAAGTCAAGCAGAAAGTTTAATGTAATTTTCTCTCCTATCCTTTTTAGTGAAAGGTTTGATAGATCCTGTGAAAAAATTAGAGATTGCTTTGGTAAGCGAGTTTTAGATTATCTTTAATTTTTCTTTCTTTTAAACGTTTATTAGAAGTTGTTTTCTACTCTAATATTAAATACTGCACTTTATTTATTATTTTATATCTTCCATATGTGACACCACAGACCTTCAGGATACACCAAAAAGGTCTTTTGTAAGTGAATACGAATCTGGTCATATCATATTTGTTTATTTTATTAATGCATGCTTTTGTTGTTGGTTTTTTTTTTTTGCACATTTACTTTATGCCATGCATGTCTGTCCAAGCAAAAAATTCTCTTTCAGCAAAATGTTTAATTTTGGCTAATGTCAATCTTTTTAAAGCAGTGAAACCCTCTTATTTTTGAACCCTACTCTTTAACCGTCCTGTTTCAGGAACATGTCACATTCCAAAAGTAAAATGTGGTTGCAGACACTTTCGCAGCATGTTCTAATGGGATTCTAGACATTAATCATAATGCTGAGTTTGTTCAGTTACAGGCACATGCTGCAAAACAGATATCTGAGAGCCTTGGAGCACAAATCAACCCTGACCTATCCTGGACCAGCTCCTTTAACACGCCATCCTCTTTGACTCCCACTGTGATACTGCGTATGTAAAAAAAATGAACTGCATTTGAACTCCCACTCTAATACTTCACAAATGTGAAATTAATTGTGTATGTATGAAAATGAAAGTCTTGTCTCTTTAGATAATTTTAGAAGAGAATGTAAAATGAAATGCAGTGGGGAGAGTGGCTGGGGAAACACAAATGTCGAATACAAGTCAGAGTGTTAAAATCATTAAAAAATAAATTTTATTAATCCATTGAATCATGAATCTATTGACTTGCATGTGTTGCCCTTGGTCTTCTGATCAGATATAAGCTATTCAGCAAGAGTTGCTCTTATTTCTCTTCAGCTAAGACAGAGGAACTTGCTCCATCAAGTGGCATCAAAGACAAGGAAGCAATCGTAAGTGCAAATCTAAATATCTATATATAATATAAAAAATGTTGGGTTATGGTGCCTGATATGCTGAGAGCCTGCTTTTCTCACTCCTAAACACTAGTTTGTGCGGAAACTCTTCCCATCTCTTTCGAAAGGCTTTACAAGCAGTGCAACTTCGAGTGATACAACAATAAAACAAGATGGTGAGTGTGACACCGTATGTTGGAAAATATACTGAAAATAAAACAAAATAAATAAAGAAATAGTTCACCCAAAAATGAAATTTCTGTCATCATTTACTCACCCTTGAGTAGTTCCAAATCTGTATGAATTTCTTTGTTCTGCCGACTTCCATAGTAGGAAAAAAAAATACTATGGAAGTCAATGTTGACCCAAAACAGCCTGGTTACAAACTTTCTTCACAATATCTTCCTTTGTGTTCGGCAATACAGGGTGAGTAATCGATGACACAATTTTCATTTTTGGGTGAACTGTTCCTTGAATTTCAAAAGCATACACATATCATTAACTCCAAGATAATTCTAACTGTTCTGATCTATTCTCTTCAGTGATAGCCGAAAGTGAGACTATTCAGGCTGATGACTTGGGAGAAAAACCTGTTTGCTCTCCAAGTGCATCTCTTGACAAAAGTGGTCTGTGGAAGCAGAAGGTTCCCTGCGCTATAGAAGATGGAGAAGTCCGCAGCACAGTGCAGAATGTTCTTGATGGCGCTGAGGATGTTTTGTCAATATTCTTCAGCAACAGCACTTCAACTTTGCGAAGAATCAAAACCAAAGAGAGGATCAAAAGGAGAATAATCGATTCCTCAAAGGACGTCAAATCAGTTCTAACTTCAGAGCCAGAAGAGAAATTGATGGACGATGCAGAAACAAAAAGCCCAAGCAAAAATAAAGATATCATTCAGTGGACCCCACTAAGTTTATCAGAATCCATTCTTAATGGAGACTGTCCGGACTCGTCTTTGATAAACAATCACAACACTGTAGCATCCAGTGAAACAAATGGTGATACTGTTTTCAACTGCATTGCAGAAAATAGCCAAACTTTTTCACAGAGTGTAAGACTCAAGTCTTATCCAGAAGGAGCTCAGTGTCAGAAGTCTTTGTTAGACAAATCGCCTGCTTTCATGCTTTCTAGAAAACCCAGAAAGTTTGTGTATCAAGTGCCAAGTTCAGATCTGTCAAAGACAGTAATTGGATACAAAGAAACTCAACCAGAATGTTTGGACCAAACACTCAAAGGTAGGGTGTTCGATATATTACTTTTTCTTATAAGTATTTTGTATGTGTATTTTGAACATTTTTACTCTGAATTTTACAGAAAATCCCTCTGTGGAAGAGGTGTCTAGTGACCTAAATGAATCCAAATTTGCCAGTGAAAATGCAGTCAATAATCATACACAGCCCCAAGACGTCAAACATTTATCTACAAAAATCCATGATCTTGAACTGGATATGACACAGCTTTCCAAGGCATTTGCAGAGGATTTCACACAAGAAATAATGCCAAGAGCACTGCTTGATGTGACTGTACAGTGTGATCGAAATGGCAGAGAGCATCATAAAGCAAAACTTGGGGAGACGAACAAAAAAGGTAGTCACAATGACATCTCTGATTTAGCAGACATATCTGTGACCTCTCCAAATAAGTCAACAGTCATGCTTACAACTTTTGAAGTCAGTCATGACAGTGGTTGCCCCACCACTTTTTCAGATTTGGATGGTACGACAGCCTTGTGTGCAGACATCAAAGAGTTTTTTCCTTCTTTTAAAACGGCAAACAACAAGGCCATTTCCATACCTGATGAGGCCATAATGAAGGCCAAAGCATCATTAGATGAAGCTGCAGGGGATGTTTTGATCAACACCTTAAATGGAACTACGCCAAAACATTATCAGAAGATAGAAACATTGTGCAAAGCCATTTCAGGTAGCACTAATGCAAATAGATCGCCCACAGCACAGTCCGTCTTCTCTCAAAATGCAACAAGAGTGTGTGTTAGTGATGTTCCGACGAATGACAGTCCAAAGACTTTGAAAAGTAATATTTCAAGCTGCTCTTCACCACACTCAAATGAATCTGATTATAAAACTGGTTCAAAGAGGAATATTGCCGTTTCAAATGCTGGCTTTCGAACAGAGACTCTTTTGAAAGAGAAATTGGGGAGAGGTTCAGACTCATCAAAGTGCGTTCATGAAAATTTGGATTTAAAAAGAAGTGCTGAAAGACAGACTGTGTTCGACATTAGTAGCACACACAAACCCACCGCAGTGAACTCCAGCCATGATGGTGATGAGGAAAATGGCACTTTGACAGCATCTCAAAAGGCTGATGTTACAGAATTGTGCAGTCTTTTGGAGGAAGCAAATAGTCAACATGAATTTACCCAGTTCAAACTAACAAATCTTGGCTCAGACAACCACACTGCAGAGAAAGAGTGGGATCCCGATATACTCAATGGAATTGACTTTGATGATAGTTTTAGCTGTGATGTTGCGAAAGGAAAACATCCTGTCAAGATAGACACTTTTTCAGTAAATGATCGCATTCAAATTGAGGATGTTGCCAAATTACCATGCACCATGTCAAAGAAAACACAAAATGCCTTGGTGTCTTTGCCAGTGGCTGAAGACAGTTCTTTAGTTGAAATGAAAAGTGTAACGTCTTGTTTCAGTGATAATGATCCAGTCAATTGTTTTGGTTTTAAAACTGCTAAAGGGACAGCTATAAGCATTTCAGAAAAGAGTTTAAACAGTGCAAGGTACTTTTTTGAAGAGGATGATCCAAAATGCATATTTAATAGGGAAGTCAAGGTGGATGTTGGAGTAATAAAGCCAGAGCATGCTGAAACTGAGCCTTCAGACAATACTTCTGACAGTATGAACATTGAAAATAGAACCTATGTTCAGACTGAACTAGATGGAAATTTCAGCTGTGGGGATGTAAATGGAGCTCTTAAAGAGATAAATAAACAATTGGCAGGAAATGAAGGAACAGAGCAGAATTGTTTAGGTGAAAAAACAGATGTCGTTTGTGTTGACTCTAGTAGTCTTTTTGGATTTAGTACAGCCAGTGGAGCAAAGCTGAAAGTGTCTGAAAAGGCTCTTCTGCATGCAAGAAGACTTCTTAATGATGTTGACAGCTTAGAGGAAAATGCTTCTGAAGAACATGATGCCTCTATGTCAATAACTAGCCTTAAGAAAACAAAAGCAGTTTCTTGGAGTAATACCTCTATGAAAATAACTCGGCCACACTTAGAAACTGAAATATCTGATGGTGTGGATTGTCCTTCCTTCGACAGTGAGAAGGTCTTTCAAGAACAGAAATCCAGCAGTGATCCTAAAGAAGTTTTTGCAAAGATTTTTACCTCAGAAACTTTATCGCCTCAGTCAGTGGAAGGCTATGGCTTTCAGACTGCCAGTGGGAAAGGAGTTTCAATTTCAGTCAGTGCACTTAACAAGGCAAAGTCCATATTTAAAGACTGTGATGAAAATATTTACTTGGAATCTGCGAAAATTGAGGGAACAAATGACAAACTGGATGTTGAACTCAAACAAGAAAACCTATTTACTGCGTATTGTAAAAGTACTATATTTTCAGATGTGTCTCTCACTGAAGCCAAAGCTGTTCTCAGAGACTCTGACCTGACTGATGACCCCTTGTTGCAGCCTTCTTTAGTCCAGCAACCCCCTCAGGAAAAAACATGTGAAGAGAGAGGCCTTCAAAGTGAATTTTCTAAGCATTCTTCTGAGTTGCTTACTCGTAACGGCATCTGTGCTTTCAGTACTGCCAGTGGTAAAAAGGTGTCTGTCTCAGCTGGGGCACTACAGAAAGCTAAGGATCTGTTGTCGGAGTCTGTTGATGGTTTCTCATGTGCTAGTGGATCTCAAAAGACAGAGCAGGTTGTTGATATCAAAATGGACACTAGCTTTATAAGAAAACACAAAGGATTCTCTACAGCAGGAGGAAAGATGATGGCTGTCTCTGCTGCTGGGTTAGAAAAGGCAAAGGATCTCTTCAGATATTGTGAAGAACCTTTATCATCTGCAGACCTTCAGCACCAAGGTTTCGGTGATGTCTCAGAAAAGCCACTGGCTAAGGTACAGGTGGCATTTGCAGGCTGCAGTGATGTCTCCTCCAGCCATGAGCATGAGACCGGGAGTTCTTCAGGAAAAAACATGGGATTTTCTACAGCTGGAGTGAAGAAGGTCACTTTCTCTGCTATTGCCCTGCAAAGGGCAAAAAGTCTTTTTAAAGATTGTGAAGAGGAGAGTTTTGTTTCTGGGTGTCTTCAGGATCAAGGCTGTAAAGGTTTCAGCACTGCCAGTGGGAAAGAAGTTACTATCTCTGAAAAGGCACTGAATGAGGTTAGAGCAGCATTTGCAGGTTTTGATGACATTTCCTTGCGGCATGGACCTGAGAGTTCTTCAGGAAACAACATGGGATTCTCTACAGCAGGAGGGAAGAAGGTGGCCATCTCTATGACTGCACTTCAGAGGGCCAAGAGTCTTTTTAAAGATTGTGAAGAGGAAAATTTATCATCTAAGGAAGTCCTTCCTCAAATTAAGAGTTCTGAAAGCAGTGACGACATAGTAGATGAAAACCTAAAGTTTGAACCACTAAACAAGACAAAATATGGTTTCAGCACTGCAAGTGGTAAAGGTGTGTCTATATCAAAAGTTGCCCTCGAGGAAGCTTCTAAATTATTCAAAGATTGTGATACCCAATTTACTGTTACTGATAGCCAGCTGCTACAGAGTGATTCCTCAAAATGCCGTCCTCAGTATAAAGACAGAGAAACCAAAACCACTCTACCTCCTTTGCCATCTAAAGCAACTCAGAATGAACCTGCACAGCTAGACTTGCACTCTTTGAATTTTAACAGTTGCACAGTTACCCAGCAGAAGTACTTTGAACAGGAAGCAATGGCTTGCACTAAAGCTTTGCTGGCAGATGATGACCTGAATGAATCGTCCAGTTTGGCCATGACAGAAGACAAAAAAAGTCCATCTGTTCATGACCTACAGGCACAGGGATCTTTCGCCCAGAACAGAAGGAAGCGTCCCTTTGATGCCAGAAATGTAGCAGGTACAGCCTGCAGAATGTTTAATTTTTTCAATCACTTTATATGAATTAATTCATTTACCTTTTTTTTACTCATTGTGTATAATACTTTGTTCTGTTTAGATTCAGGTCAGCCTCCTTTGAAAAGACAACTTCTCTCAGAGTTTGACCGAACGTCAGATGCAAAGACCTCAGGCCTCACACCACTGAAAACCTGTCCAAACGGTTTGATCTTTTATTATAAAAAATGAAAAAAATACATTTTGCATTTTAATTTATCGTGAGGTGCTATGTTTAACCTGTGTATAATTTACGTTTAATCCCTGTTGTAGAAACTCTAAGAGACAGGCGTGTCTTCAGTTATAATGTCCCCCTCAAGCCGAATGTCACTGGTCCAGATCGGTAGGTTGTTTTAATAGTTAACTACTTACTATTTAATATCACAAGGCATCTTTAATTCTTACAAGTTGTTTTAAACATGCAGGCATTCTATGGACCAAAAGTCAAATGATCTTGAGCTACCACGTTCATCTGTATCTGTCCAAAACAGACACAACTCAGACCCTAAAGGAGGAGTGTTTGTGCCTCCTTTTCAAAAGGTTATGAAGACTGTGACATCAAACTGTCAAGATGTGTCTAAAATGTCCACTGGTTTTATACCACCTTTCAAAAAGGAAAACAAAGAAACAACTGAAAATAGAAATCAAATAGATCAAAATATGACAACTTCTACATCACATAGTGATAGTTTTGCACAGTACTGTAATGGGAAGAGTCTAAATGAGGGTTCTAACCCTAAACCAACCACTTCAGTGGAAAGCATACCTTTGAAAATCATGGATGCTAAAGAGAAAGGTAACTATTTACTATTTTCTAATTTTGTATTTTATTATAAATTGTCTCATAGTTTGGGGATTTTGCCCATTTGTACAGCCATTTCTACAAGTGATATAAAGATGAAAATGAGTGAATCTGTAAATATTGCAATGAATAGTCTTTTTTTTTTCTTGGGATGTCAATAGACATGCAGGCATACAGAGAGATCCTGAACCTAGCCAGGGATATGCAAGACATGAGACTCAGAAAAAAGAAAAAACAGTCTATTCATCCTCTACCTGGCAGCCTTTATCTTGCTAAGACTTCTGGTGTCCCCAGGACAAGTCTGAGAGATGGTGTGGGACGCAAATGTCCTGGTCAATACACACAGGAGGAGGTACATTTTGAACTTTTTAAATGCCTAATTATTCCACTGTGTCACTGGAAAACTATACTTTGGAGAAGGTACATATGTATTAATTTTATTTTTTTTGTATCTAACTCCCTCTCAGCTGTATCAGCATGGTGTGCCTCACAATGTCTTACAAATAACAAGTGAAAATGCTGAATCATTCAGATTTGACTGTAATGACTTCTTCAAACGTGAGCTCCTCATGGAGTCTGGTGGTCTCCAGCTGGCAGATGGAGGCTGGCTGGTTCCAGACAATAAGGGTACTGTGGGCAAAGAAGAATTTTATAGGTAAACATGGTGTAATTAAATATTAATACATATAGCATGTAGATCTGCAAGTACATCTCGCAGAACAACAGTTTCCATTGAATTAGTTTGGATAATTTACCCTTTTTTTGGCAGAGCATTGTGCGACACCCCTGGTGTTGATCCCAAATTGATCAGTGAGGCCTGGGTATTCAACCATTACCGATGGATTGTATGGAAACGGGCTTCCATGGAAAGAACTTTTCCAGATTTGATGGGTAGCCTTTGTTTGACTCCAGAGCAAGTACTTCTGCAGCTAAAATTCAGGTACTGATTCTTATTAAAACACTTTTTCACCCCAAAATTTTTCAAACAACTCTAAACTGTTTGGTATTTGCATTTAGATATGATGTGGAGGTGGACCACAGTCAGAGATCTGCACTCAGGAGGATCATGGAGAGAGATGACACTCCTGCTAAGACATTAGTGCTCTGTGTATGTGGTGTTGCTCAAACTTGTCAAAATCCAGAAAAGCCAGTGAAAGATGATAAAACTCCTAATGCAAAGATGGAGTCCTGTGTGGTCTGGCTCACAGATGGTTGGTACTCCATCAAAGGCTTGTTAGACCCTCCGCTCTCTGCCATGCTACATAAGGGCCATCTCCGAATCGGTGACAAGATCGTGAGCAGTGGAGCTGAGCTGGTTGGTTCCCAAGAAGCCTGTCCTCCACTGGAAGCTCCTGAATCTCTGATGCTAAAGGTGAAGTTGGAGTCAATTAAGATGGTCCATGACTGTTAAATCCTGCTAGACCTGATTTGATTTGTCTTTTTTGAATTTCAGATTTCAGCTAACAGCACAAGGCGAGCTCGGTGGGACACTAAGTTGGGGTACTATCGTGACCCCCGGCCTATCAGCCTCCCGTTATCATCACTGTTCACTGCTGGAGGTGTTGTGAGCTGTGTGAACATTGTAGTGTTGAGAAGTTACCCAGCTCAGGTCTGCTCAACTTCAATTGCTATGAATGAGATGCTTTGATGTGTAAAATCTGAGTGTATAATTTTGCTTTTGTACAAAACAAATGTCTGAGTTTGTCATCAAACAGTGGATGGAGAAAAAGGCCAATGGTGTCTTTATATTTCGCAACGATCGTGCAGAAGATCGAGAGGCCAGAAAACACAGCAACTCCAAGCACAAATCCATGGATCTTCTTATTTCCAAAATACAGACCCAATTCGAAAAAGAAATGGAAGGTAGCGTTTTTACTTCACTTTTTTTAATTTACATTAACCTTTTATCAGAGATTTGTATTCAAGCATATAAGGATCACAAGGATGATAATGAGTATTTTTCCTCTATGTATAAGGTAAAAAGAAAAGTCGAGGCAAAAGGAGGACATTTAGTCGACATGAGATTGAAGCTCTGCAGGATGGGGAGGAGTTGTATGAGGCAATGGAGAGGGATCCTGCTGTTGAGGTTAATTTGCCAAACTTTTTATGCATTTTTTGCATATTTTTACCAATTTGCAGTAAACACAAAGGAAGTAGTACTTAATAAATCAGCACTGTGTCAATTGAACCTTTTAATAAAAAAAATAAAAATAAAATAATAATGTACTTTTCGCGTAGGCCCATCTAAGTGCAAGACAGATGGATGCAGTGCATAAGTACAGATGCTGTTTGGAGGAAAACAGGCAGGCAGAGCTTCAGGAGCGTGTGCAAAAGGCTGTAAAGGAAGCCCAGGCGGCTGAGGGTGGGTGTCCCAATAGAGATGTCACTCCTGTTTGGAAGCTCAGCATTACTGATGCCAATGACCTGCAGAGCAACTGTGGTGAGCCAAGTGGATATCATCTTTACAATTTGTTTAGGTGTTGAAGGAGCCAATTTAACCTATTTTGGCTGGGAACTATTTCATTTCCTAGTTTACACCCTGAATATCTGGCGCCCATCGCCAGACTTGTATGGCTTGCTAAGAGAGGGCCACAGATACAGGGCTTATCACCTCGCCACATCAGAGGGGAAGAAACGCTCAGGCATTGCTCACATTCAGCTCACTGCCACCAAGAAAACATTTTTCAAGGACATTGAGGTAAGCTAAATGTTTAGCAGCTTTGCTCCTCCAACGACAAACTTGATTACTTTTCTGTTTTCATGAAAGGCATCTGAAATTGTCTTACATAAAAGGTGTCTCCAGAGTGGTTGCATCAGCATTTCCGTGCTCGAGAATGCGTACGCTTCAGAGACCTTCAAAACCCTCAGTTATGCTCACCTTGTGGGGAAGTAGACATTGTGGGATGTATCGTCTCCATAGAGGGCAAACAAGGTAAATTTCATTAATTCCCCAACAAGTCTACCACTTAGTTTCCTCAATCCTTTAAATCTTCAAACACATTATGATGTTTACATGTCTTCTCAGGCCATCCCCCATTACTTCATCTTGTGGATGAGAACTTCGACCTGGTCTCTGTGAGAACCTACAGTAATCTGGAACAGTTAGCTGTAGAAGAGCTGGTAAAGCTACGAGCACTGGTTGCTCTTAGTAATCTTCAGGTGAGACCGCTCTCTGGACCTGTGCCAAGCCTTTATGCAGGAGAACAAGCTGTATTCTCCATAAACCCCAAAGAATCCCATCTGCAAGAAGCTATGACCAGTCTGAAGACTTTTGTCCAGGTTAATGAATCAGCTTTTTGTTTTTAAGTACTAATCAAAGAGTGATTCCTCATGTCTTTTGTTGTTGCTTATTAGACTTCACATGTTTGTTGTTTACACAGACTTGTGAGCGTTTTTTCAGCATTGCGGAGGAGAAGGTCTCAGATGTGGTTCCTTCAGGTGTCTTGGGTTCTTTTCAGTCTCCAAGAACTCCTGGTGTGCAGTCTAATCCAAAAATGAATGGCAGAGTTAGTATGAGTTTTCTTTTTATGTGGTGAAAGATTGGTTTTATTAGTGGTGCTTGTTAGAGCATGCGTCACTGTAATTATTAACTCCAACTTTGTTCTATACACATCAAAGCACCTACATCTTCAAAAAATTAAAAAAATTTAGCTGTAATTCTTATTGTGTCAATTACTGATTGTATACAGATGTCCACATAACACTACAGTTTGAATCAGTTTTATCTCCTACTGATAAAGTGTTTTTTATAATAATATTAGTGATTATCAATTGTTAACATTTTATTACAATTTACATTTAGTCATTTTGCAGACGCTTTTATCCAAAGTGACTTACAGTTGGGGAATATATATATATATAAAGTGATTCATCTTAAAGAGGCGAACAGACAGAGGAAGTGCTCGTAATACTAGCCTCTGGTATTGTTCAAATAAGTACAAGAAAAAATATTACCTCTAGTGCTGGGAAACGATTAATTGTAATTAAACGCATCCCTATATATATATA
>JAUMHE010000067.1:13306157-13317662 GCA_032359235.1 Enteromius mattozi
TCTTCGAACTGCTTCACACGAGTCGTTTACGAATCATTTAGAAATGGGGTAAAATTAAATCTATTTTTGGAGAAAACAAAAGTGTTTTTTTACCTTGCATACATGTAAACCTGTTTTGAGAGACTCATAATTAGCAACCTTTAAAATGGCATAATAGGGGCACTTTAAATGTTTCTCAGATTTCTTTTTAGTGAATCAAAAAAACACAATCAATTGTGATTTCATCATAAGCTATTAAAAATAATGTCTCCAAAAGGGGTTTTCACAGTTATGCCATGTTTCTCAAAGAACCTTTCAGTCATTTTCTTGCACCATTTATTCTGCACCCCACACAGCTGCTGAATCCATAGCTCAAATGACTCCTTTGAGCAGGTTCTTTTAGTGAATCAAAAACACACAAACTAAAGTTCATATGTGACCATGGACTACAAAACCAGTCATAAGTAGCACATTTATTTTTGTAGCAATAACCAACAATACATGGTATGGGTCAAAATGATAGATTTTTTTTTTTATGTCAAAAATCATTAGGATAGTGAATATCATGTTCCGTGAAGATATTTAGTAAATTTCCTACCATAAATATATCAAAATTCATTTTGATTAGTAATATGCATTGCTAAGAACTTCATTTTTGAGATCTTTAAAGGCGATTTTCTCAATATTTAGACTTGTTTGCACCTTCAGATTCCAGATTTTCAAATAGCTGTGTATCAGCCAAATATTGTCCTGTTCTAACAAACTATATAAGCTTATTTGTATTTCAGATTGTGTATAAATCTCAATTTAACAAAATTGACCCTTGGCTGGTTTTGTGGTCTGAGGTTACATATGTAATTAAAGATACACATCTATTTTGTCAGTAGAATTTTTAGAAATATTACTTGTTTTTATCAAGTACTTTTTGTTCATTTGGTATTATTGTTAAATATACAACACACTTTGCAATAATTATTTTAAATGTTGGCTATATATTATAAAAGTATCTTTGGAATTGCATTTCCTTTGTAAATTATTATAAAAAAAAAAAAAAAGAAATGAACTAAGAATTCTAAATGATTTTTTTATAAATAAATCTCAACCAGTGAGCCTGTTTTTTCCTATTCATTCAGATTCTTTTTCTTCAGATTGCTTTAATTAAGCCTTGTGATTGGTGTTTGGTCAAGCCCTTCAGTTTCAAGCACTTCAAGACCTTCCTGTTCCGTACCTTTTGACTCTTTGAACTTTCGCTCTCAAATCATCCTTTCACTCCTCCTCTTTTTATTTAATTTCCATCTCTTCCTCCATAACCCTCCGCTGCACCTCTCCCGCCCCTCTTCCAGCAGATTTGCAGTGGAAATGAGCTTCACAGGCTGTTGACCTTGTAGACCCACCACCTGAGGTCTGGACCAGCGGAGCTCGCAGAGTGACCCTCGACTTCACCCAGCTGTAAATCTTTTTACGCTCAGTTTTTTTAAAAACTTTAATCTCATGAACATGCATAGGGAAAGAAGGATGTGCAATTTTGTTCAGGATTAGGAGTTTGGGATTTTGTGGCTGGGTTAGTTTAACTATCACAGTTTATTTTCCATCCCGAATGAGAGTCCCATTTGATTCTCTTACGAGGAAGCAGAGTATCGATGCTCTATGCAGCTAGTGGAGAAAATGATTTGAAGATGCTAGAAGTCATAAAATGTGAAAATTAAACGGCAGTTAACTGAAGAGTCTTGTTCCCTGGACATCATTCATTTTTCCATCAGAACCATTTAGAGCAGATTGTCCTTGTAAATAAATACTGTATCACTTTCGTGGAACTCTTGGCATGTTCTCCTGACCTCAACACCTCCTTTGTTTCCAAAACATTTTCATTCTGCGCTCTTAAAAATCAACTTTCCCCAAGGAACCCCAGTTCTTTTTTTTTCTCTTGTGTGAAGAACATTTTAAATATTTAAAGAAGCTTTGAAAACGTTAAAGGCTCTCCATAAAACCATAGATGCCTATAAATAATTGTAATATGAGTGTAGACTCCAAAGAACCGTGGCTTTCATTCATCACTCGAAACTGTTTGTAGTCACAATAACAAATGTAAAATATGTTATTTTTCTGTCGATGAAGTGGAAAAATTTATTGCTGAATGACCCTCTGGCTCATCCTTGCTTCAATTTTGCTGACGATTTCTTCTCTTTAATCTTTCCCATATGTTTTCTGTCACTAATTATATAAGTGTAATCATTTGTCGTGATTCTTATGTGGCCTTGTTTTTATGTAGAGCTAATGAAGTCATCGAGATGTACAATCAGAGTTTAATCAGTTCGAGGCTTAACAAAAAGGTGGTGAAGAGGTTGAGAGAATTATGGTATGATGTCTCAGCTGCTTAGAAACAGCATGAGATCTCATGACATACATCAGCATGACGTTTTTCGAAGAAGGGGTGAAATATTATACTGGAAGAAAAAGTCTGTGGCTAGACTAACAGTTCTGGCTTCAAGATGTTTATTCCATCCAGTGCTAATTGTGTTGCTTCTTATACACCTCTAGATCTTCTGCTTTTGTCTTTGGGGCAAAAAAAAAGATTAACGAAATCCCAAACGCTTTCCTATATGAAAATAAATTTTGCCCCGCAATTTAAAATCCCTTCTGTGGTTTATGGTTTCTGTGTAACAGATGGTGATTTGCTTGTATTGGTTTTACCCTCTCCAGTCAGTGTCTTGGATGCCCACACACCTTTTTTGCGGTGGGTGATCTCATATCTTCCACAGTAAATACTCAAGCTGTGAGTAATTCTGCCAAGCATCATTATGTCCTGCTCCTGGCCGTTGTGCCTCATTAGAACCTGTTACCAGAGTACTCAGGCTTCCCAGAGGGCCCTGGAGGTGTTTTCTTAAGCCCTACACCAGAGGAAACCGTGTGGCCCGCGCAGCCTTTTCCGGCCTGTAAACGCTGCATTTATTTTTGAAACTCTCTTCTGAAAATATCTCCTCTCTAAAACAAGATGCCATGCTCCGAAAGACTGCCAAGCACTAACCATCTTACCAAAAGACGTAGAGAGAGAGAGAATAAAATAAAAGGGAGTACTTTAAAATGAAAAAGAGATTGAGTTAGTGTTGGGTGTGTTGGGAGATGAATTGGGAAAGACAAGTTTCCTGCATTGTTTGTTCAATAATGATGCAGTGCAGCTACTGAATCTACACCGCAACCACTGTAGTTCATTCCCATGCAAATGACTCTTTTGAGCAGATTCATTTAGTGACTCAAAACAAATGACTCACAAACTATTTTTTTAGGGAATCAAAAACATATGGCTTTGGTGATGCACACTCTGCATCTTGGCAGTGGTATTTTATAAATGTTAATGAATTAAATATGTTACCACATTTTTGTTTGTTTAGATTTGTTTGCGATATTGGATTTCAATTATGTTGGTTATTCCTAAAGCGACCATGAAACGTTATTTAAAAGCTTTAAACTCTTTTAAATACATTTATTGTTAAAACCATCTCATCATTTGGCAATAAATTACATTTCATTTTCCAAATATCTATTCTTTTTAAGTATTAATATGTTTATTATTGGTACCCAAATCAGTCAGTTCTTCGTTATTTTCATCCCTAGTTGGGATAAATCTTTTCCAGGCAAATTAGTAGTCTATTGGCATAAAAACAAACTAAATACCCCAATGTGTTTTGCATTTGCAATGACAAATTTGTCATTTGGTTCAACTGCTATACAAATTTTGAATAGTTTTTTTTTAAAGGGATAGTTCACCAAAAATAATCAATCGCCACCCTTGAGTCATTCCAAACCTGTAAGACCTTTTGTCTATTCTATTGTCTTCCTCAATTTGTAGAGTATTCAATTTTAATTTTTGAGTGAACTATCGCTTTAAGCATTATCATTACTTTTGTTGTTAAACACTCTGTCCTCTTTTAGAAAGAAGTGCTTTCTTGAAATGGAAGTTCTTTGAAATGTGTAGTACACTTTTCTTTCAGAGGACGTCCCCTAAACATCACCACAGAAGCAGCTGTCCCGATCGCAGCGCACCACAAGTTTTACAGTGACGTTGTTTTGCCTCTGCTACGTGCGGCTGGCGTCCTGTCATGATAACACTGCAGCCAAATCTGTATAAGGGATCAAAGATGAGTTCCCTCCTAACAAACAGCCCAACACATTGCAATTACAAACATCTGGCATCAGCTGGGTACAGATGTCAGGCTGTGCCCACACCCCTAAAACCATCAGGATGCGGTCCAGATGTGAAGAGGTCCATCTCACGTAAGATACAGATGTTGTATTTCTCAAGACCACCGCAAGGCAACTGTGCTTTTGTCTGAAGTACTTTTTAAATTTAGATTGTTTTGCTACACCCAGTTTGCATGTGAAGCTGTGGGACAGGCTACAAACAGCCACTGAGAATGAGATTCAATTAGACTTGATGGTGTTTAGCAAAACAAGACTGAGAATCTGCAGTTTTAACGTCTGTCTGTTGGCTTTATTTTGTTGGGCTTGCATTTAATCAGGCTGAAGTAGAGCAACAACAAATAGTCCTGAATGAAACAACAGTTTTAGATTCAATTGCAATTCACAAGTGATATAATTCCAATTTTAGTAGTAATGTGAACAATATGTTCTTTTAAAACTAATTTATTCCTTTGATGCAAAAGCTGACTTTTTTATCAACATTAGTCCAGTTTTCAAATGGACACATGATCCTTCAGAAATCATTCTAATAGGATGATTCCATTATTTTTATGATGTTGAGACATGCTCTAAAAATGCTGTTTATTTTGTTATAAATACATAATCCATTTTTTTGCCTTGTATTTGTGGTATGTGTTCTATCAGTGTTTCTGTGTCATGACAACTGAACTTATTATTTGAGCAAATTTCATAAACCTTAAACAATATTTTCTCATTATGTCACTCTATTCAAAATTGCTGAGCGCTTCCCAGGCAAGATTAGACATCTTTGTAAATTGGATTAATGCAGATGGGAAATCTCACAGGCACAAGTGGGAATCTAATGAAGTTGCAGGTGCAAATGAAATCATTCCTGAATTCTCCTAGGATGTTTCAATCAGTCCACAGGTCACTTCCTGAAATCGAGTCTCAAAGGACGTAAAAAGATGCCAAATCAGTATTCCCTGTGTCGGCTGTGACCTGGGTGACTTCCTGTTTCAGATGTTTATCTGATTATGGGTTTATATCATCTTATGCAACCTGCCTGTTTTACAGGAAAGAACAGCTTGATTAAATATAGAGATATAGTAGAACACCTGTGGACTGATTTGGATTCACACTCTCATATGTGTGGGAAATCTTCAGAGTTATATACATATATATATATATATATATATATATATATAAATGCTGCTCTTTTGAGCTTTCTATTTGTTAATGAATAGTGGAAAAATTAAGGTTTTTACAAAAATAATCAGGACCACAGTTGTCAGCATAAAAAAAATTATAAATGTTTCTTGAGCACCATAAAGCATATTAGAATATTTTCTGAAGGATTTATTAAGGCATGCTGAAATTAATGTTTCATTGTCGTCACAGGAATAAATTACATTTTAAAATATATTAAAATAGAACAAAAGTCATTTCTAAATTGTCACACTTTTCCATTTTTTTATTATTAATAAATAAGTCTCCTATGCTCATCAAAGCTGCATTTCTTTCAAAAACATCCATAAAATAAAAATATTACAAACCCTTTAGTGTACTATGTTACAATTAATTAAATTAAATCCAGTTTGTCCATCAGCTTTACTCAAAGTTGGACTAACCAAAATTGCCTACCTACATGTGTAAATAATTCTTAAGGGTATAATTAATGTAATAGGATTGGTGTGTTCATTGAAAGTAAGTGTTGTGGTCTGGATGAGTGGAGACATGATAAGATGCATTACAGCTCATTGAAGAACTTGTACCTTAATGTGCCCTGCATAAGTGATGTTAGCACCAGATCCAGTCCAGACTGACCCTGCTCTTCCGTTTCTGTAAGATCCCTGTAGGGATTGGAAAAACACTTTGGTGGATGTTACACCCTGTTATTTTTTCTCTCTGCAGTCCCTCCAGCAGCTTTCTGTCTTTAGGCCATTAGAATAATATGTCAATGTCTGGGTCAGAAGGAAGAACATCACAAGTCAATTTCTGAACTCTCTCCAACAGGACTTAAATCGGTGGGTAAAGCTTTTTTTTATTATAATATTTTTATATTCATATTTTTAGGAAGTTCCCATATACATATACAGCTGAAGTACATGTTTATGCTTTAAATATTTAACTTTATTTTCTTTGTCATGCTTTAAGATAAGCTGTGTTAACTGATCCACTATTTTAGCATCTGTAGTAGCTACAAAACATTGAAACGATGTCACTACATTCAAACATTCTTAATACTAAATATTTTCATACATGGCAATTATGTATAATATCATTTAAATGTACCCCAATAATCTAACTACCCCTTAGCTTACATAAGAATACCATTTTTTAGAATTTATATTTTATTGATGCTTTCTACATTCTGAATTATTAGCTATACTAATTGCAGTCATTAAATTTAGACAGATTTTAGCAAAACTGCTGGGAAATATATGAAGCGAAAAAAAGTCACTTTCAAAATGAGAAGCTTTCTGTTAGTCAACATGGCCAATTCACATGATAATCCAGCTGCAAAATCTTCATGCCCTCACATGAAATTTCTTATTGTGTGACCCCTCGCAAACACCCGCCCCCTTTGTTACTGTTGTTATGTCTGACAAGCCAGGACGTTTTCACGGCACACATGTTCTCACGCAGTGAACACATTTCTGAGCAAAGAGGAAACTGACAATGCGCCGACAGACAAGGCAGAACAGGTTGTTTTATGTATGAAACACTCCCAGGTTTCGAATTTTGTAACGTAAAGTTTTTTTATTGTTTAAATTTCTTATGTGTCTCTTTAATGGGTTGTGACCGATCACTGTACTGCCTCAGTTCAAGTGCCACATGAGCCCACGGTCTTGTCATATTTATCTGTTATCAAGCACAAAATAAACATCAGAAGGATTTGTCCTATTATGCTCTTATAAATAGTCTTAATTTAGTTTTAGGGGTGTACTAGAACATGCTCTCATCCTAGGTGGTTTGAAAAACGCATTATTTCTCACATAATTTACATTATTACAATACATTTCTCCCCCGCCTGGCACAGACATCAGGTGGACCATTCCAAAATGGCAGACGCATACGTGCTTAGAGCGGTTTTTCTGAAGACAATTTTCCTTCAGAAATACAGTGATATAAAAACACTCGCGCCGGGATTCGATTTTGAAACATGCATTTGAATTTCTGTAGGCGGGAATTATTTTAATGATATTTTAACGGACAGCTTTATGACATCACAAATACCGGAAAACAACTTTGCAGTCCAAACAAACTGTTCATTTTAGTATTTTTTTTTTTTTTAACTAAATATCTCCCTAGACTTTGAGATTTGAATTTTGTAGATTTTTTTTATGCCCAAACACACACGCTGCCTAAAATTCAAAAAGTGAAAAAGCATAATAGGACACTAATAGGATTAATTCAATTAATTTGTTTGCCTGTCAACAAAGTGCACCATAAAATGATACATTTTACTGTTAAAAATAAAAACCGCCACAGCTCGAAGTACTCTCCCCTAAATATTTTTCTATTCCTCTAGAATTCCTTTTTGAAATGAACCCTGCTGTTTAGATAACGGCAGTACTTCTCTCCACTGTCATCATCATCATTATCACCACCACCATCATCAATGGTTATTACATCCACCTTAATTCCCTCTTTCCTTGTTCCCCTTCTGTAAGTAATCATTAGGAACAAGGTTCATGTGGTGACTGCTTCAGGTATGGCTGATCTCCAGTCTGGGATTCTTTGTCTTGATAGGTCTGGGTCCTCAGAGCCTACGCATGACAGATTACAGGGCCGCGTTGAGTAGAAGATGAACTAACTTGTAAACGATGCCTTTCTCAGCTGTGTTGATTGATGTTGTTGTTCAGACATGGATGAATTACCTTTATAGGAGATGTTGCCAAAGATCTCGATTGTAATGCTATTACATTATCTTTTTAATTCTTTAGGGGTATTTTAAAATTTTACTTGGTGGATTGCAGAATTATCTCGCGCATGTTGTATCGATTAGTGTCAACAGGATTTAAACCTTTGAGGATGTGTGTAATTTATCCCAACCCATTTGATTTTATCATTAAACCGAACCCAACACTATCGGAAAAGTATAACGCGAAGTGGAAAATTTGCATTTGACCTTAGATTCCCATCCCCAAAAAACCCATTTAATCATTTCAAAACGGATGAAGTTAAAATTTTAAGCTTAAGTAGGAACCAACTCTGTCTTTCAAGTGGCTTTGACTTGATGCGTCCTTCTTATTTAAAGTAATGTAGCAGATAATCAACGTCCCTCGTCGACCCTTGATACACGCCTCTGATCTTTGGCCCATTTGATCTCCTTCATGACTGAAACCCTTCATTTGTTTACGGCTTGGCCCGCCAGATATGATGCTTTTCCAAAGCAGTGAGTCATGGCTCCCGTCTTCTCATGTTTTGCAGCCCTGTCCAAAACCTTGAAGGACTGGAGAGGGAAAATAGACATCCTGACATCAATGGTCCAGAGATTCTCTGATTTGTGTCCACGTCTGCATCGGCAGCTTCTTTCAAATCGTCTTGTGTTTACAGGACTGAAGGTAAACCTCTGATGGATGACACAGGAGATGTATTTTAGGGTCAGCAGACCTAATTGACTGCTACTGATTATAGTATTTATGGAAACCAACTCGCCCTCAGTCATAATGTAGCCTAACGGTGCTGCTCGTAAAAACATCTGTGCGTGACTAATGTTGTTAGGTGACGTGACTGAGTGGACTTCCCATGGGCTATCTATCTATTAGATATACTACAACCACACCCTGGATTCAGATCCAGCATGCACCGCTAACAGGTTTGTTTGGTTCTGAATGTGCAGCACAGTGCACCTTCATCAAATATCTATTAAACTGCTGTAAAACATTTAATAAAATTGTGCATGGGCACACTTTTATGAATCTCTTTTGGTCGTTCATAAAGGTTAAAAGCATTACCATTCTCCAGAATGTATCACAATGCATTTATTTATCTGTTAACAGTATGTTCAGTATTTAATAACCAAAATACCTAAAATTCATTTGGGATTATAAAGATCTAATACGCTTTCTAAAGCATTAAAAACATGTTTTTCATATTATATGTATATGCATATGTATGTATGGTATATATTTGTACCTTTTTGAGAATATATATGGGTAGCTGAGAAATAAAAATTGCACTGTGTCCTATGGTGTGGCATGAAAAAATAAAAAATAAAAAAAATAAACCCATCACACAAATAACAGGAGAAAAAAATGTATCTTTATTTTTAAAGTTACAAAAAGTGTTTTTTATTATCATTTTGTTGTATTTTTCTGTAGGACACCATAGGACATAGGAGACACTGTATGTATGTATAAATATATATGTAAATGTGTGTGTTTATATATACTGTATATATAATATGATGTATTTTAAAATATACATTATTTAAAATATACATATTCTTGATGCATTTTAGTCACATTTACTTGTTATATTCAAATAGTTTTAATAAATGCAAATATATTTATATTTAAAATTAAAATAAAATTAACTAAAATATTTTAGAAATAAAATACATTTAATGTTTGTATAATTCTAATTAAATATAAACAAAACATATAAATAGCTTATCTTAAAAGCTATTTATAACATATATTTAGCATATGTTTAAAGTCTATTATAGCAACAATTATTTTTTTGCCA
Source organism: Enteromius mattozi (assembly GCA_032359235.1). NCBI lineage: Eukaryota > Metazoa > Chordata > Actinopteri > Cypriniformes > Cyprinidae > Enteromius > Enteromius mattozi. Next base: position 13,315,989 of record JAUMHE010000067.1, read on the forward strand.
TGTGGATTTGTCATTCTGAACATTAAAAATGCATATTTGTTTTTATTTGTTCATTTATTTTAAAGTTGGAAGCATTATGGGAGGAAATGCCTAGTTCATAATTTTTCACAATTTCTGCTTTTGTTTTCACAGAAGAAAATAGATTTGAAATGACATGATGGTGAGTAAATTGTTGGTTAAATTAACCCTTTAAAATTACTAGTTCAAACAGCAGATTAGCACACCTTAAACTGATTAAACCATCACTGAACAAAAGGTTATATGGTGATCAAATAAAAAAAACAATTTTTCATGAGTGTCCACCATTTGAACACTAGGGAGGAAGGCATTTCATGTACTTGCTAATGCTATTCTGCAAGTATTTCCCATTGTTTACAGTTTTTGGCTGGATGTTAAATTCAAAATTGGATTAAAGTAAAAGACATAAAACCTTTCAGTGTGATTTATTGGGATACGTGGCTCTGGCTCTGCAGAGGATGGAACACAATAACAAATATATGATCCATGGACTGCTGCAGGAGTGATTTCTTCTGCTCTTCTCCAGGGGTGACACTGATGCTGCACGTCACTGAGGTAATGCTCTCGACACCGAACAGCTTACAGCGAACTGGCACAAAAGATCGCAAAGCTTTGTGAACAGTTCAGATGATGTAACTGTTAAATGTGATGTGGGAATCTACTGAACTACATACTGTAGTCTTTTCTTTTTATTTTTCCTGCTGATGTCAATGAATGGAAAAAATCGAGGTTGTCTAAACAGAAAGGTTGAGTATAGTTATAAAATAAGTGAAATTTTAGCATCAGTAGTAGCATCAAAGTGAATGTTTCAATGGCTAGACTTAAAACTTTGGCTCGACCAATGGCATGATTGTAAGTAAGTGTTGAATGCCAAAATGGTCAACAATAGGATCTTCAATCCTTCTTCTATACAACAAATGATTACAAAAGGGCCAACAAATGCTGTAATTGCTAAATACTTTGGCTTTTCTTTTTTATACATTTTTGTTAATTATATTTATTTGTGTGTGTGTATATAATCCAAAATGTATTTTATGATTAGAAATACATTCAAATACATTTTGTTGTTTGTTGTATTAAAATTAAATAAAATATTTTATATATATATATATATATATATGGGTCATTCTTGTCATACAGTGACTTTTCACTCTTAAAGTTCCACCCTGTTAGGCTATGTTATGGAGAATGTTTGTCCAACCCAAAAAAAAAAAAAAGCATCTCTGACATAGTTATGAATGTTATGTTAATCTGTAGAAGGTCAGAGAGCTAAATGTTGATCACTGAAAAAACTACAGCTAATTTGGCTCAAAGTTTTCCACCCTGTTATTCCACCGGCCTGTTTTTATAGACTGGAATATGAAACTAATGGTGGAAATTCTAATAGAATACCGAGCTTGGCTAGTCTGTGTTCCATATATCTAAACATGTCACTGTTTTGGAAGAATGCTAAAAACATGAAAAACATGTAACTTTTCTTTTCAAAAATTATGAAGCCAAAATTTTACCAGATACCGGGAATGACCCATATATATATGTATGCTGTATATATAAACCAATAACATCATATGTTTAAAACATATTATAACCAGATGATTTTTAAAGCCTATATTTGGATTGCCATTCCGAATGATAAAGTATGTGATACAGGTCACT
>JAUMHE010000067.1:13322540-13358147 GCA_032359235.1 Enteromius mattozi
GGTAGTAAGGTAGTTATTACTTTTTAGGTATTGAATAGGGATGTAGAATATCGTAATGCAAATTATGTGCCTATAATATATATAATATAAGTACTGATAAACAAATAATAATAATAATTAATAAAAGGCATGCAAATAAGCAAAGAGAATTGGTTCCTATACTAAAGTGTTACCTAAATTTCATATATATACTTGAATAAAATTCAGTTCTCATGTATGTATTAAGAGTAAAAAAAGTAAACGAATATCAAAAAGCAAAATATAGAAAGCAAGACCCTGGGGAAAAAAACCTGCTCACACACACACACACACACACACATATATATATATTCCAAAAATCGTTCTCAGTGTTAAAGAATAGCAGCATTCAGGGTCCACACCACAACTATAACGATAAAGGCACAGGGAAAAGATATCGTTGGAATCATTTTCAGAAAGATTTTTTTTCCAGCTGATGAACGATTTTAACATTGACAACCAATCAGAATCAGTCTTGCTATCACACGCTTGAGAATTTAAAATGGCAGACACGCTGGAGCTTATAATAAACAGACGATATCGTTCGCTGGTGTGGACACAAATATAGTTATCGTTATCTTTATAGTAATTGTGCTTGGTGAGAACGGGCCTTTATTAGGTTGTTTTGCACTTTGATAAATTGCAGTTCTCATTACACGGTATAGTTTAAACAATTATAAGTAGCGTCCAAATGTTTGCAAGCTTTGTAGATGTTTTTGCATAAACAGAAAGAAGAAATACCCATCGAACGGTTCCAAATTCTCTTCATGTTGTTGAATTTTGCCTTGCTAATATTAACTTCTGAGCTCCCTGTTTAGTTGTGTGCAGATGTTTACAGGCAAACCTTGCAATCAATGTAACCAGCTAAGCAAATACAAGAAGAGTGACATCCAGGCAGACAGTCTCTGTGGCATACTCCTGTCCTCTGTCCTGCAGGCGCTCTATCACATTCGGGCCAAGCCTCTGCTGTTTTTAGTTCTCCTCCTTGCTGCTCTTTCCTGCCGCTAACTGCCGTGCCCCAGCTACCCTGGCTCTGTGGTTTAGCACAGTATTTACACAGAGCAGCCAAATTGCAGGAAACGAGATGTACTACTTAATGTGTTTGCAAATATAATACTTCCTCGAGCACTTTGTTTGAGGCCAAGCGGGCGCACTGAAGCGAATATAAACATGGACGCACATCTGGACGTTTTGTGGGTGTCCAGGTCAGAGTTGCTCCACTTGAGGCAACTGCCTGTGTTTTTATAGCATGTAGAGCCCATCAATTCAAATCCAATGCATCTGTCCAACTGTAGCAAGGGGGGAAATGTGTGACTTGCTAGGGTGTGAAGGAAAGTGCTCACAGTGCTTTGCTTAGCAGTGACAAATTTAAGATGTATGTATGTGGTAAGACAACAACAAGAAAGAGAGAGAAGAAAGACTTACCATTCGGTGGTTTTGGTATTAGAGATTTTTAAATACTTGGGACGAGTTGATGAAAAATGGTGAAGTCTGTCATGGTTTTGTGGTTTGTTCTGTGTTTTCATTATAGCTGTTTGGTAGTCACTAGTCAGGCTTTGGATCTTATTCAAGGTAGATGCTATATTAAGTTTGACACAAATGAAAATGTGAGGCTTAGCAGATAATACTAGAGATTTTCAGATATTTGGTTGATATTATGCCTGCTCATGTCCTCAATTTTTATGATTTAGATTATTTTAGATATTTAGATACCTTTGTCATCGCTCACTTAAAATAAATCTTCAAAAATTCTAGTTCAATAACATTACATATACGCAATTATGAGCTGTTTTTACAGCCAATTGACAAAAACTATATTTTCTTAAATTTGATTTGATTTTGAGAAGAGCAAACATTTGTTTTTCTTTTATATTTGACAGAGCTGCATTCCTTTTAAAGCCTATGACTCTTGAGGGACAGGATTTTACTATGGTTTTGGGGGTCCAAGCTCACATCTGGAATCGTGGTAGTGGTGTTTGGGTGGTGACTGTCCATCCTGCTTGTCATTAGATGCTGTTTTTTTTTTGCCAGACTTTGTAATGCAGGTGAGCAGGACTTCTGAAGATCACTGCCAAGATTCTGTGGAGATAGTGATGAATGAGCAACAGAGAGATAGAAAAGGGAGAAAGGAAAATTCACTCCAGAGGGAACAGTGGTGTCTGAGCGGTTGGAGTGAAGCCTCAAATCAGCAGCTGGAGTTAGCAGTGAGCTCCTCTGTCCAGTATTTGCGTGGCATCTCTTTTCTCGCAAAAATATCTAAACAAGGTAAATTTACTTAAAGATAACTTCTTGAAAGTTCCCCTATTATGGGTTATATATTCATATTTTCAGTTTGACATGCATGTAAGGTCAAAAAACACGACTCCCAAACGATTCGCTCAACGATAAAATTTTTCAAACTTCTCCGTTGATTGGTCGATTTCATTTAAAGCAGTGTTTGTGAGCTTTTAACGGTCCAAAAGTGTCACAAAAGACCAACAAGTGGGCAGGCAATATGCTAATGTTTCATGTTGACGTCAACAGCTGACGTTTCAATGATTCAGAGACTTTTGTGTTTCTTTTGTGCACTTTCAGATTTAAAACTTTGCAGGATGTTTTTATTCACTTAGAGCTGTGTTACACACTGCATGAAAGGAATGTAAGTTTTATGGAAGTCTGTTTCTACCTCAGATTATAAATAAATAAATGTTGCTTAGAATTGGGTTTTTACATCTCACAATAAGGGTTTCCCAAAAATAATATTTTAAGAAAATCTCACAGTTATCTGTTTTATTTTTTGCTCTGAGGCGGAAATAGGCTTCCTTACATTTCAGGCACATCTTGTTGCAAGGCGCACTGTAATTTCATGGAAGTGCCCTCTCGTAATTCATCTTGTCTTTTTATATATATTCCGGCCTAAACATCATAACCGCTGAGCAAATTGTCTCCATATTCCAAGCGTCGCTGCTTTAAAGAATGCATCCCTTATGTCTGCCAGGAACCTCAGGCCCCTGATTAAACTCTGCCAGTTGCAATAATGAGAATGCAATAATGCTACCAAGCAGGCTGCGCTCGGGAACTGAACCTAAGTCAGATTGTTCTGTTTCTCATTCTGAATAGGATTACTTGGAGTTCAGTGAGATGAGTAATTGTTAGTGTAAAGGTGAGAGAACATAATTTTGTTTGACTTTGCTTTATTTATGACTTAGGTCCATGTTGAATAACGCTGAGAATAAGATGTTTGAAAGTGTGTTGCTTACTTGGAAGAAGCACATCTGTAAATCTCAAAGTTTAGTACAGCAGCAGATATACAAACAGCAGAACACACAAGATGTCCTGTGTCAAAAAGAGACAGGAAACTTGATTTCTTTATGTATTTTAAAGGTTGTAGCTCACATTGCTTTTTGATTACATTAATAAAAATGTCTATCTGAGGCTCCAGAAAGCAAAGACTTGTTTTAGAATGTTTCTGACATAGCAGAAGTGCATTCATGAGGAACACATATAATTGTGTTTTAAATCAGATTTGCCTGCATATAGTTTCACAGTAAATCAGGTGTGCTTCCATAAAAATCACATAGTTTTAATATAAATCATCATTAGAAGATCTCTTGAGGACCTCTTTGGAAGTGATTTGTATAATTGTGAGGTGTTAAGGTGGGAAGAGACATCATAATCTGCTTTAGATTCCTCTCTAGATCGACTCAAATGCACCTGTGGGACACAATGCACCGCCAGAAGGAATCCAGGAGAGAATCGGATTTATAGTAAGCTGGGAACCTCCTCAGATAGTCCATGAGCTTGCGAAACAACTGGTGTTGAGCTTAGTGATCTTAAAGGTTTTTCTCTTCTGAAAACGATGTTCCATACGCCCTCCCTCACAGCTCATAAATACTAGGGGAATTAAAGCGTCCCCCCTTGAGGAGGAAGGATCTTTAGGACTTCTCGTCGATCGAATGGAAAACCGGTGACCTTCCGTTTCTGAGCTTTTACTAGGTGTTGGAGTAACTTTTTTTCCTCTTCTCGTTTCTCGAGTAGGGCAGTGCAGGCAGTCTCGAAAGACTTCATGGTGCATTGCCCAGAAATGTGGTCTTCAATGACAGCACCTTCATCTTCCTCAAATCCTCCTCGGCTCCATTAAAAGAGGCTGGAGGCGGTAGCTAGGAGCGCAGAGGGCTTGTCAATGATTCTGTAAAACAGGCACAGTGTTCTGAGAGGGTAGCAGGGGTTGGACACATGTTTCCAGGTCTGCCTCAAATCAGAGTCCATCGGGGCTTCATGATGGAGTGCTGGAGAGTAAATGAATGGTCTAATGCGGTGCCTCTCAGACTTTTCCACCTGTGATCAAACTAGAACTAGTGGTCAACTGACTTTTTATTACTGATATCTTAGAGAGCAGGGTGGCGATGGCAGGTATACTATATAATAGTCCACTATTTAATTGAGATAGTAAATAACAAATAACATGCTGCAATTCAATGTATATTTATTTTGCATCATAACTTAAATTATGAAGTCCAGCTTTTGACATTTATTGAACAAAAAGAGCTGCTTTTAGCTGGCTTTTGCTGGTTTTCCAACCTGTTAAAGTTGTCTCTCAGGTCAAAAAGATACAAAAACCTCTCTAAAAGTAGTCAACGTGATTCGCCTGACTAGATTGGGAGACCAGAAAGACGTGCTTAGGCGTTTTTTTTTTTTTCTGTAAGGAAATATAAATATAGGCTATGCACTAGGCAATATTAAAATGGCATATAATTCCAAAAATAGATGTCAGATGTGGTAAAATAACAATACCAGTTTATATTATGTTTATATACTCAGCTGCAGGTCTGCACAGTTTGAGACCACTGGTCTAATGTATTTCCATCAGGTGTCCCACAGGAATCAGATCTCAGAATCAAATCTGTGCACTGTCATCTTCTGAAGCTTTGACGCTTTGATCTCTTAGCATCCCTGTGCCGTTTCAACTGCAACTTTACTTTTCTCTTCAAATGTATTCCTCATATCAGACAGCCAGGAGGTATCCCACACAAGATGATTTATGCATCGCTAATGTACCTTGTACAGGGCACAAATTTCAGAACATGTCATACCATCAAATGTGTCTAATCAAAAACATTAATGCTGTCAGAATAGTGTTGCTTGACTGAGGGATGGAAGTGCGGACCTACTGGGTTCTGATGCAATAGCCATTCTTCTTTCCGTTTGAAGTTTGATTCAAGTATAAACCTGACTGCTTTATCAAAGCCTTCCTTTTCTGTTTGAGAAGTACTTCTGACATTTTACTCAGCATCCCCAATGTTTTTAAGGCGAGACACGAACTTGATCACCTGTTCTCCCGAATGGCACTCAGAAACTGTTGTTTAAAGACAACATAAAATCAAAATGGATCTTATTTATTTCTTGATATGTGTTTCTGGTGCTTTTGTTGACTATTCTTCATTTCAAAGAAAAATACTCTATCAAAATTTAATAACTTGCTTTTTCTCAAATGCCTTTTTTTCCAGTAACACATCTGAAAAGCACAGCATGAACCAAATATATATATATATATATATACATATATATATATATATTTAGTGGTTTGCACAGTTATATCCCTTCCGAAGCTGGCTTGCTGGTCCTAGACTGGTCAAGCTGGTCTGTTAGCTGATTTTAGAAGCATTTTAAGTTGGTTAAAGTAATTTTTCTTATTAAATGTCTTGCTTCGCTCTGAAATATGTCGAATGGGTTTCTAGATGGGGAAGAATAATGTTTCATCTTGACTTTAAATATTAAAGATGCATTCAGTCCTGTGCTTAAATTGGACTGCAGTGAACACACTGCAATGCGGTTTTCTTTCTATAAGTCTGTGTGGCATAAATCTGTGCTGGTGTCAGTGTCTATCAACTCTAACACTGCTAACCATCATCTATGCTTACTCAAATGTGATTATTTATGACCTTTCTCTGGCTTTCTCTCTCTCCTAGCTTGCCGAGTTCAGTATCCTGGAGGATCCATTACAGAGGCATTTATTTCTCATTTATTCCTTATCCAAGTATCATCCAAAAAGTCCACGCATGCTTCCTTTCATTGCAGAGAAGAAAAATATGAACCTTGGATCCCAATTCAAATGTTCAGATCATTGCAAATGACATTAGCAAAGGTTTGTTATAGATGTTGATTTGCATGCCTGTAAACTTTCAAGTATACAGGGAAAAAAAAATTATGTTTCGGTCTTTATTCCGTTCTTAAATGAAGCTCTGTCAGCACATCATCTCAGAGAACCACAGCTGGTAGGCTCAAAAGGAAAAATTACCATTGGCAGCTGCCGAAAAGGTTTATGATTGAGTACGATGTGCCGCTGCGGGTTTTTTGAATCTGAGCCTAATGACGTGGGTTAATGGAGAAACTTGTGAGGGTTTTAGCTGGTGTCTCTCGATGGGTTTTAGTGTAAGTAAAGGCTTTAAATATCCCTATTAATCTGCGTTTGCCATCGATGAAATGACTTACAGCTATTCATCATTCGCACAAGCACACGAGCACACACCCTTCCTTGGCACCGGTAGTTTGCAGAGCGGCCACTGAAGGCAGAGAACAAAGAGAAAAATGGATTGGGACAAGTCCGGAAAATATGAGCGAACAGAACAAAGAGCAGGAAGGAGGTGATTGGCATGCAGTGGCAAAGGCTCCAAAAAAAGCAGAGCAATACTGATTGATGGAGGTTTAGATAGAGAAGAGAAATGAAAGAAAGGTTGAGGGACTTTTAAACAACTCACTGTGATGAGCAATACCCATCTTAGGAATTGGGCTGCAGTGTTGGTTGACATGACAATGAGAACAGACTTTTTTTTGTGTGTCTTTCTTTTGGAGACTGTTATCATACTGCTAACTAGTTTGGCTTTCCTTTGTTATTTGGCCTGGCTTTTATTCCTTATAGTCACATGCATTTTTATGTAGAAATGATTAGTCATTAATACGTTTGCATTTAATTTTGTTTATACAGAATTTTATACATTTATTCATCAAAGTCGCCTTAAATTGATCAAAAACATCAGTTATGAAAGCACATAATGCTGTTCATGATTTTCACAAAAATATTAAGCAGAAAACAACTGGTTTCAACATTGATAAATGTTTGTGAGCACTAAATTACCATATTAAAATGATTTCATGATCGATCATGTGACACGTGACGTGACAAAACAATAATTTTAAAATGTAAAATATTTTTCACTATAAGGTGCAGACCAGAAGGTCAAACTCAATATCACATGACATCATTATCACATGGGACAGCTGACTGCTTGTTTTTGAATAAGCGGCCTGTGAACTCGCTACTCAATATTCAAATATTTGGCTAGTGCTTAGTATAGCAGTTGGTGCATGCTTTAGAAACCCTCCACCTTCCCCAGCTCCACCTGCTATAGGGTGATTCATGTATGCTATATGGGGGTTATTTCGTATGTTACAGCAGTATTTCTTCTTGCTCACAGCAGTGTGTTGTGGATGTATTGGCAAAAGCAAGTCTCTGTACTATTCTGCCAAGACCAAACATATTAAAGGGTTAGTTCACTCCAAAATGAAAATTCTGTCATTAATTACTTACCCTCATGTCGTTCCAAACCCATAAGACCTTCGTTCATCTTCGGAACACAAATTACGATGTTTTTGATTATATCAGATAAAATATATCAGCTATTTTAGAGAGTATCACAACACATGTGCACACTTTAACGTATTTGACGTAAGCAGCTTTATTTACATCCGGGGGAAAGCATGCACATGTACGTTGTCACGATTGCCAGCTGAGTGCCCATGAGCTCCTTTAGAGGGCACTCCACCTTGGAGTGTTATGTCATGTACTACCCTTGTCTGTGTGTTGTGTCCCCATTGGTTCCTTGGTTTCATGGGTCATGTTCCGATTGGTTCCCTGGTTTCATGTGTCTTGTTCTCATTGGTTGGTTCTGTCTTGTGTTACCCTCTCTCTAGCATAAAAGAAGCCCTCACCCTCTCTCATATGCTGATTATTGCAAAGCCATACCCTTGTTCCTTGTTCTCGTGACTTCCTTGTTTCATTCTGTTTTTGACCTGTTTGCCACCTGCACTGACCCTCACTTTGTTATTGAAATTACTCTTTTGCCTTTGCCTGGATTGAACTGTTTGCTGGTGTTTGACCATGCCTGTTTGACTACGTTTTTGAATAAAGCTTTTGCACTTGGATCCCCACTCGACCCTCAGTCCCTTTGTAACAGAATAATCAGCCACACCCGGATCCAGCAGCTTTATTTCACCCACCCTGCTCAACCATGGATCCCGTCGACCAGCTTCTACATCTACTAGAAGGCCAATCGATTTAGGATTATGTACACCAGTACACCAGTTCAGAGCCTCGTCACAAGATGGTCACCAGTTCAGAGCCTTGTCACAAGTTTGCTGGTGTTTGACCCTGCCTGTTTGACTACATTTTTGAATAAAGCTTTTGCACTTGGATCCCCACTCGACCCTCAGTCCCTTTGTAACGTACGTAATCTGTGGTTGTTAACGCGTAGGGGACACTGCATGTGTGCATTGTGATACTCTTTAAAATGGCAGAAGACGTAACTAAGGGGAGAAGAATGGTTGAGTAAATTGTAGTATTTTTTTTCCTTGTGCAAAAAAGTAATCTTCTAGCATCGCAAAACTGAAGTTGAGCCACTGATGTCACATGGACTGTTTTACCAATGTTTTTGCTACGTTTCTGGAGCTGGGATCATTTCAGTTGTATTGCTGTCTATGGAGGGTCAGATGGCTCTCTGATATCATCAAAAATATCATAATTTGTGTTCCGAAGATGAACGAAGGTCTTACGGGTTTGGAACGACATCAGGGTGAGTAGTTAATGACAGAATTTAAATTTTGGGGTGAACTAACCCTTTAACATTGTCATGTACATTACCATGCAAATCACTCCCAGAGTTGTCATGACTGAACTGTTTTTACTGCATTTTAAATCAAGTAAATGTAGCCTTAGTGAATAAGCGCTTTAAAAAAATTGCGTGAAACATTTTCTACGCATCAGTGAATGGGACTCAATAAGTGTGAATGATAAGAAGAAAATTTTTAGAGACTGTCATTTCTTGTTCTGCTGTTCCTTAATAATGCTTTACTGTGGTGGTCGCCACTACTAGACTTTTTATTGGTTAAGAAAATAGAGCGTCTCTGTCTTTGTGAAGTTCATCACTGTGAACATGTCTAATTCAATATACTCATCAAAGGCTGCTTAGCTATTAGTGGATTATGTAAGTGAGTGAGTTTATTCTACAGAAAATCAATGAGCTGTTTAAGAGCACATACGTTTGTTGAGTCTGTTGAATGAAAGCCTGCTGCTGCGCTCTGTGTGTTTATCTAGTATGTGTGATGTATGCCTGGTCGACGGTGGCAGAGGCAGGCCACGGGTCACTGACGGCCAAACTCAAAGGACACACCGGCAGACTCACAATCCCCCCCCCCCTTGCTTCTTTCTCTTCTTTGTTTCCCGTTTGTGTACATATGAGTCTACTTCCTTGTCTTGGCGGATCTGTCTCCCCGGGGTCCTGATAAGGGATCTGGGTGGTCTGATGAGGTGCCAGCGTGATAAGATTAAATTTATTATCTGTTTTCCGCCAGACAGGAAAGAAGCGAAGTGCTATCGAAGCAGACAACACTTGTACTTTTGAAAGAGACTAATCTCACACCTAAATAATGTAGTCTGTCTTTTATCCACATTCACTGATGTGCAAACGCTGCCAGCTATAGGGTTGTTAATGGATCATAGACATGATGCTTATTATAATTATAATATATATATTTTTTTTTTACAGTATTTACAAATATTAACATTTATTATTAAGCCACATTACATTGTTATTAATTAAATTTTAACTTTTTTTTTTGGCAAAAACCCTATTTATAATTATATTTAAGTTTTTTTAAAATATCTTTCCTTACTTTTCACTGACACTTAATTCATCATTGGTCCTAATAATAATATCAGTGGAATGAATGAAACTAGAATGAATTGCTAAAATTAATTCAATGGTGACATGATAGAGAGATCTTTGTCTTCCAATATACTGTAGCTTTCACTGAGTTATGTTCTTTCCTTGTAAGAAGCTTGCTGCAAAATCTACAGGATTTGGCCTACTTTGCGTCTGTGAACGTTGTCAAAAAATTGGCCAAAACACACAAATGGTGAGGATTTTTTTGGCACCAAAAATGCTGGAGTGTCAGTCAGGGTGGCTAGAGCTGGCGACCATTACAAACACCTCGGAATGCATCCTTTAATTAATTTTATGATTCTCTCCCTGGAGCAAAACCAGTGAAGCTTAAGTGATTTGATTATATGTCACCTTTTGTTTGTCAGGGACTTGAATACGGGCCCGAGACGCTGATGATATTCTATAGTAGAGTCTGGTCCAACACAGACAGAAAAGTCTCCAAAACAATCCATCCGACATCATTTCATTTAATGAAGTGATTGTTTCTTTTTGCTCTGGATTTTTAGAAGTAGAAAAGAACCCAGCTCAGATTCTCATATAGACCATCTGTTTTAATTTGTTCAGAGAAAGTGTTGATGATTGTAATCAGAGATGTTCTTAAATATTTATAGCACTTAGTAGGTAATAAATTACGAACTACCTTTGATACAGGCAAATTGGTGCTTTGTAAAAGATTAGTTCTTGTGTTTCTCCCAGTGAAATACAGACTAATGCCCTTTTTTAAAGCACTTTTTTTTTTCGATCAACATTATACACCAAAGACTAATCTAAAATGAGTATTTATTTATTTTTTTAAACCAGTGTCTAAATGACTGGAGAAGTGTTCCTCTAAGGACCAGAGATTAGATAATACTATAACTAAGATATAACTAAAATAGCTTTTTGTGACACTTTTTCCACTGTGTGCATACACTCCCTGTTGAGTTCATTAGCCTCAGAGGCTTTGGTTCTGAATCTAGCACAGTTTTAATGAACACTTCAGACCCTGCTTTCTCTTGCGGTGCTTTGATATGACTTGTGGTGGTGGTAGTGGCTGCTTTCTCATGCTAAGCAACCATCCTTTTTCCATATCACACACCATCGCTGGCTCAAATAATGAAGCTTATTAAAGTCAACTGGTAGCTTAGGCCCAGGGTTCCAGGGTCTTTGAGAAAAGCTTGGGTGGTTTGGTGACTGTATTAGCCATGTGATGTCAGGGGATCTCTAATGGAAAGATTTGTCTTCACTTTGTAAGTATTACATTATTAATGCCTACTTTTTAACTTCAAAAGATAAGCGTCTTGTAGGCATTGCAAGTGTTAGGACTTCTAATGGGGCATGTTAAATGACATACAGTAGCTATATATATATATATATATATATATATATAGGCCTATGTACATAAAATATACAGAATATATAACATACAGAATATATATTCTACACAGAATTTGAAAAATATTAAATGGAATAAAACCTTGTTACTGGTGATGAAGCTAGAACAATCAGCAAGTGTTTCTTACAACATAATTAATGAATTCAAATGAATTCAGCCAAACCCCAAACCCTCTCTTTAGCTCCCCTCTGAAAATCTCTCAGAGGAAGAATGTCTGTTTGGGCACAGTTGCTATGGAGACTACTTTGATGAGGAACAAATGACTACATTTCAATTGTTTGCAACAGTGAAGTATTATTACAGCTTAAAATAACTTTTTCTGTATTACTATATTTAAAAATGTGATTTATTCCTGTGACGGCCTAGCTGAATTTTTGCAACCATTTTTCACATTTTCAGTGTCACTTGATCAGAAATCATTCTTATATGCTGATTTAGTGCTTTAGAAGCTTTGCTGTTTCTTATGATGTTGAAAACACTTCATACTCACTTGAAAGTTCAAAAGAACAGCATTTATTTGATTTTTTCTTTTTTCTTTTTCTTCTTTTTTAATGCGTTCTTGCTGAAAAAAAGTATTAATTTCTTTAAAAAAAAAATCTTACTGACACCAAACTTTTGAACAGTAGTGCAAAGTGTGAGAATGTAGCTCTCAAGATTCAGAAAGCAGATCTCGAGTACATTCTTTGATTTGAGCTCATTAGTTTGAAATATTACTGACATTTTTGGTAACTATGAAACTCATTTTATAAATAATTTCAAGTAAAACTTTCAAGATAGTTTTGATTCTGTCAGTTGGGTTCTTTTTTTAATAAACTTCTATAGCTCTCTGTTGAGACTCACAAGCATGACCTGTCACCTCATTGCGAACAAAGAGAACTGTGAAGCTTAATGCTGTATGTATACTGATCCTTTAAGCTTACAATGCTAATACTGAGTCTTCATTGGCACAAAGAGTGTGCCGTGACAAATCCCCTCCTCACCCAAACAGTTGATATGACCTATAAACTGCTGAAATTTACCTCAAATAATTTTGTTGAAACATGTCATCTCTGAAACTGACACCAGTAACTCTAAAATAATTTTGATCTCTTGTTTAAACCTTTATATTTGAATCATCAACACCAGGTTGTCTCTGTCTCCCAGGCGAATGGATGCGAGACGACCACATTGTGATGGTAAACATCCCATCTGAAAGCAGAGGGAACCCCAGCTGGGGTCATACACATAACCACATTGTACGTGAATTGACTCCTCATGTTGGATTAGCTGGTTAAATACAGTGATCCTTTCCCTCCGACGCACAATCATGACATTTAATGCGTTTGAATGCGGGTCTCAGAAAGGGCCACCACGGTCCTTTCAGCATCCGCCAGCTTCATTTCTACACGCCGTTCAGTGCAGCGATCACAACGGCGTGCTTGGCAACCCTGAAAGCGTCCACTTAAAATGCCCCATGCGGAAGTATCGAGACATCCCTCGTTTGGTGAATGCATGCCATTGTGTAGCGTAGACGTTGAGAGACGCCGTTAGAAAAGTCATCAGAGCATGCAATGCGACAGAACTTGGTGTAATGCATTTGGACTCGGCTACAGCTGCCAAGGTAGTGCCGGAGAGAGAGAGTTTGGCAAAGAAAACAAATACTTGTTAAAATGTATTGGGATCCAGAAACCAACATTTTTTTGTCTGTTTTCCAGAGACAGAATCCCAACTCACGAGATCAGGATAAAAAGGAGTGAGGGAACTAAGAAGTTGCGGAGACGTGAAGAATGAGGGGTAAAAGTGGAAAATAGAAGGGAATGGGGTCTGATAGCAACTGAAATAAAAATAGAGTCTGCATGGAGATGGTGTCTTGATGAGGGCCGCCCGCTAACCTCTCAGGCGCCACGCTCCCCAGCTCAGGCGGGCCCCAGAAGCGGGAGGGGCCAGACCACAAAACCATCTGGTTGCAGAGTCTGTTGTACCTCTTCACTTGGGGGTCTACAGCTACTACAAACTGTAGATAGCTGTTGAGTTAAAACTGTATGCAGTTTGTTTGCAGTTTTGCTATTTAAGCATGTTGATCTACATTCTTAAAAACAGAAGTTCTTATTGGCGTTGATGGTTCCATAAAGGAACTTAAATTTCCATGGAAACTTTCCATTTCACAAAATGTTCTTTATAGTAATAAAAAAGGATTTTAAGATGATCAAAATATGAGGAACGTTTTTTTTTTAAGGACCAGTAGGGCCTTTCACATCAAAAGTGAAAAGTAAAAGTATATAGTACTAAAGTTTTTAGCATGAACTGTGATTTTGCTAACTATTTCCCAGTACCATTTAAAGGGTTGCATTTGCACCGACAGTGAGTACTAAGAAGGGTACTCAGTTTTAGGAACTAGCCAGCATGATGGTTCCTAGTGAGCCAGTTTCTTCTTTTGCCATTTATTTGGTTGCATTCGCACCTGCGGCAAGAACTCTGAAGCAGCTGACATCACTGTCTTTATTCGCAGCATTTACAAACGTCAACATCCGATGAATGGAGGACGGTGTGATCTTATCTGTTCTTATTGTGGGGTGTGGGTTTTATGTTAACTGAGATGGAATGCAAACTCAATTAACGCAACTGAAAGAGCATGAAAATTGGACTAAATTTCCTTGGACAATTTGCAGTGTTACATATCATAAACGCTAGCAAAGAACATAATGCTGCAGACAACAGGTAATTGCCAATTGTCAATGCTTTCTTTGTTTTTGGAATAAATATTTTTAAATGTATTTGTAAAAATACTGGGTAGCTGGTGTTTCGTATGTGTAACACTGTATTTTACGGTTACACCTATTAGTTGCTTATAAGCATGCATATTACTAGAATATTAGACATTTATTAGAGCTAATTAATCACATATTAATGCCTTGTTCTGACCTTATTCTACATCCCTAATCCTACCCAATACCAACTATCTTACTAACTATAGTAATCAGTAGTAAGCAGCAAATTATGAATTTATTAAGGGAAAAATCATAGTTAATAGTTAACAAGTGTTACCTATTCTAACATAATACCCTGTTTTAGACCCTACTCTGAAGTAGGAGCTAATTTAGTTCCCCCAAATGGAGTTCCTAGAACTAAAACTGTTCCTATTACCAATTTTGTCATATGACTCTTTAAAATTGCAGTGATACAGAAGAACCATTTTGGGTTCTCCAAAGTGAATATAGTTTAATAGTTAGTTTATACTTAGTTAAATAATAACAATTTAATAATCTAAAGAACCTTTTTCCACTATAAAGAGCCTTTTATGAAGTCGAAAGTTTCCATATGTAAAAGGAACTTCATGGAACTGTTTGCCATTAAAGAGCCTTTATTTTTAAGGGAGTTGTATCTATTCTGTTGCAAAAGGCTAAGATAGCAGCAAAGCCAAGCAGAAAGTCTTCCTAACCCAGTTTTCAGAGAGACGTAACAGAGGAACGGTCCAACATTTGATTAAAGAGTCTCTACAGTTTTTGACACTGACCCAGCAGACTGTGAATGGATAAAATGAGTCAGACTGATACTCATGACTCTGACATTTAAGCAGAAAAAGATCCACCGTAGTATTGGTTTCTGTACTGAGGGCCTGTTCAACCTGACACAACCCTGGGGGCATGCGGTGACCCTTTAGCTGATGACTTCATCACTTACAACATTGCTTCTTTAGGTTCTTCTCATAGGGAACAGCTGAAGGAAAGCATCATTTGAATTGCATTCAGGAAAACGTCACATTAGATAAGCTTTCAACCAGAAAAGAAAGGTTTTTGAGTATGAGTAGAAAAGACTCTTTTACTTAGATTTGAGTGACTTGAGTTGCTTATTTACCTCATTAGGACATGCCAGGTAGCATTAGTGAATTTCAATTAACTTCAATGCAGCAGGGAAATGCAACAGAACTGTATATACATCCTCATATGGAATGCATTTAAAGGAAAAATATTTTCGTAACAGTTGGAAATTTTAGATTTTAAGTGGATTAAGGAGACTGTATGCCGTTTTTCTCTCCTCTTTACAGAGGAACATCTGGATTCTGTTAGCTCTTCATGGACAATATTTCATTTCTCTCTGTATGTCTTCTTGACACTGCTTCTTTTGATTGCCTGTATGTGTTTAAAGAGGGGCTGCTGGTTTTCTGTTTGTAAAACACAATAACTTTTTTCTGAAATATAAGGGAAGCAGAAGAAAATACACACACAAACATACACATACAGTTTATTTAAACGCATACATTTAACATGTAAATGTGCACTAATGCTCGCTACTTTACCTCTTTGATAATTTATTCATGGTATTGCATACCCAACTGTTATCAAAGCCTAATTACTCTTTGTTTCATAAGCTAAACATCAAATTAACTTTTTTTACTTGCAAATTTATTTATTCAGATCAGATCCAAAAACTATAGATGGATTTTTTCTGTAGTTAATCGCGTTTTGTTCCATCCTATGTGCAGTTGGGTCTTATTACTGTATAGATACTGATTAAAAGTATCTGCCTATGTGTCTTTGTTTCAATTGCTGTGTTTTTGTTCTCTGCAGGTCATTTGATTAATGCGGATAGTTTTGGTTGGTTCAGGCACTCTGAAAAGCACTTACTTCATTTTACTTTATAACCCCTGGCTGCTATCCTCTCTTACACTGTTGGTCTTGTTCTGGAATATCTGTCACCATCTTCAGTCTTCTGCCACCTTTCTTATTGACTTGTCCAACTCAAACAGTGAACTGTTTTCAGTCTCTTTCTGTTTTCTCCTTAACACCTTCCTGAAAAACCTCTCAAGCCACAGGATGGCAGTCCTTTTCATTAGCACAAATTCTTGAATGGGCTTTATGAATATTTAGCATATTATTCCTGTTGGGTATATGCAGTAAAGCCTACCGCATAATGTGTTTCCCTGGAGGCCTGCTGAGCTTGAGGACTAGACGTGGCTTCACCAAAATGGGGGTTTTGTTTGCCTAAATATTTCATTACCAAAGCGAGCCCTCGGTTCTGACTCGGGACACCATTCATTTTGATATTTGAGAGTCGAGTGTACCATCTCTTGAAGGAAAGCAGGGGGCCGATGACTTTATCTTCAGGCAGAAGTTAAGACCCTTCATCTGGTAGCAATCTTTCTGTGAGCCTGCTTCATCCAACCACAGTCCAATTCATCAGAAACTGTCATCTGCCCATGGAATAGTGAAAAAAAGTGAATGGATGGGGGGAGGACGTTGAGTGTAAACGTGGGGAGAAGTAGATGATCTTTTAAAATGGAAAAACACCAACTCAGCTTTGCCATTTGCATGTAATTGCTTTAGGATGAAGCTGATGCAGGTCTGGATTTGTAAATGCGGTGTGTTTATTTTAAGACGAACTTGACCTCTTTAATGCGACATGAAACCTCTGGTCAGCAGTAACTGTCTGCTCATTATTCTTAAGAAAACAATGGCTTGTGAGGGTAATGAGGCTAATTTTGTCAAGCACTGTGCGTGGAGCTGATTGGGTCGGCCTTTTCATCTTGGACAGACTGTCACCATGCTCTATTTGGTTAAAGTCGATTTAAATTGCTCACGAATTGCAGCGGCTCCTGAGAAAACAGTGTGAATAGGTGCAGGCTGTGATGAATGGCATACAGAAGATCAAAGATGGAATCCATATTACTTAAAGAGCATGGATTGCTGCATAGTAGTACTTTCAGATTTTTGACTTAGTGTCTCCAATCAGTAATTGCTAAAATATAGACTAATGATTATTATAACATGTATGTAGACTGGTATAAAACTTTTGGTAGATACCTGTATAATAAATATAATAAAATTATATTAATTTTGTAATTGTTTCATTAATATTCCTATTATGATTGTGTAAAACGTCTATTTCTTCTCTGTATTTCTTCTTATCTCTAGTTTGATTCCTATTTTAGTTGTCTAATAGGCCTGGAAATATATTATGAATATTGTAGGCTCTTTGACAAATTGTTTTTGGATAGAAGAGTTTGCTAACGGCATAACGGCAATATGAATGTATTAATTATTAGTGTTTTTCTGGAGTAACTTTAAATGAGCGTTAGGTGATGGCAAATGTAATGTAAATGTAAACATGAGACACATATATATATATACATATAAAATCTCTAATATTGGCTGATACAGAACTAATGTGGCATGTGCCAAATATATTTAATTACCCTGTTTTTTCATTTTTAAATGACATTTGCAGTCTGTCTGACACTCAGACATCTAAAACATTAATAATTTATTTGAATATATGAAGATTAATGTTAATTGATAACAATGTTAGTTTATATTGATAAAAATTATAATTGTTAGTAAATCTGAAACGTAATATAATTTCATTAATATTAAAAAAATTAATTTTATTCATTACAATTTTAATATAATCCATTTATAAATCAGAACATGCAGGTAATTATCAGCTTGTTGTCTGCAGACAGAATTTTTAAATTGAAGTTGGATTTATTTGATAAAATGATCCTAGCCATGGATGTTTTCAGTCAAAACGTCTTATAGAAACACTAGTGCACTAGCTTTAAAATAAAACATAATAACTGACATCAAAGGTAGTGCATTAACCTGGAAATACCAATGGAGCAAAACCAGAGGAAGAAAGGTTTTTTTCTTATAGTTTGAATTTATATAGGTCAAATCTAATGCCGCAAAGGACTATGGAAGTTTAAGATAGCCTGTAGCTATCAAAAAGATGTGAGCCAATCATATCCGCTTAGCCCGAAAGACCTAAAGCACCAGGATCTAAAGTAATTTTAGCAGGTCTTGCGTGAAGATAAAACGCACATCTCTGAACTTAATATCTGTCTGAGATGCACAAAAAGACATCCGATGTGAGCCATTAGAAAGTTTCTCGTCAAGGAAAAAGGGTAAGTTTAGTGCAGTACTGCCCCTGGGGTTTGTGGGATACTGGACGTCTGCTCTTAGTTGTGCAGTGAGGAGGAAATTAAGAGTCTCTTCGCAAAGCCGCCCAAAATGAGTCGGGTACAACAAGCATGCAAGTGCTCTTCTCGCCAAAGCTCTGGGAGTCAATAGGCCAGAGATGGCCCTCTGTGATTAGTTAGAGGGAATAGACCCATGTCAGAAACCCAGCTGCCTGGCACCGAAACTAGAGATGGTGCACAGATTTCCCCTCCCTTATTACATATCTCCTGGGGAAAGCCAGGCAGTGCCAGAGGTTAATATCCTTCACTAAAGGCCTCGACCTCGAAGTGACAGACATCATGTCAGATGACACCAATGTGTACCACAAAATCTCTCTTTGGTTCATAATATCTTTGTCTTCCCACACACCAGCATGTGAAACCTGCCATTTCCCATACTGACCAGGGTGATACTCTTTCCAGATATTACAACTTCAAGAACGACACTTTCATCCAGCTTTGAGTGGTTCTGTTGTCATAACCAATTATGGATGAAGGAAGTGCAAAATTCGTCCATGGAGGAACATTCTTTAGACAAGGGTCAGGTTTTTCAGTGGTACATTGCATAAGTTTTTAGCTTTCTCAAAAGGTAAACAATCACACGTTTCATGTAACAGCATTGTTTGCCATTTAAAACACAACCGACAATTGCTTTTACATTCCAGCTTAAGTTGAATTGAGGTAGCTGACAGGAAGTAGAATTGCAGTTCATGGAACTGCAAGTTGTAAGGCTTGACAAACTTTGTTTAAAACATGAAAGTTTCACAGTGAGGCTTATACAATACTTTATTACATGCTGACTTGAAGTAAATTGGGTAGCTGGCAATATGTTGCCAGGATGTTACTAGTATGTTTTAGGCTGCCAGTAAGTTGACTTTTTTTAAAATAAGGAAATAAAACAATATTCTTTCCATACAATGCAATTGAATGTGGTCTGGTGATGTTTTGAACCCTATTCCTTGCTAAAAAAAAAAATATATAAATATATATATTTGTCTTCTGCAGTCATACTGGTTTGTATCGACACAAGGAGTGAATAAATGATAACATTTTTGAGTTGACTACCCATTTAACTAGATGACACCTCAACAACAGGCTTAACTTGTCAACCTTAAGAACATCAACCTCTTTTTCATTTTGTTTGTTCATGGGAAAGGTTAGCATAACCCCTTGTGATTCCACAGCAACACAGTCTGAGGCGTCCAAAGAGTGCTTCCGAGGTCAGCTGTCCTGACTCGTACTCCCCCAGCGAGCATGTGTCTTCTCCTCAGCTCAGACTTTTAATATTCATCTTATCACGCAGAGCTTTGCCTGCTCATGCAGTTGCGTCTGGACGTCTGAGCTAAGCCTGGTGAGATGTGTGCGCTATTATGTAGCGCAGATCATTTGCCACACCCAAACAAAGGCACACATGTCGAAGCCAAGAGTGTGTGATATGACCACACACAGCGGCACATTTGGTCGGCTTCACACATCCCGAGACACATACACACACACTTCACTCGCACCTTGCTAATCCGCTTACAAATTAGTGTGTTAGCAAGTGTGCTAACATATCAGTCAACAGCTTGAGTGTATAGATTGAAGTTGTTTGAAATTTCTCTGCATTTCATGCCTAACAAAGAGAGATTGTTGTTGGGTCTCAGACGCTTGGGTCGCTGGGTCTTGAGAACCGCGCTGCCCTTCCGTGCTTGGTCTTCATTCATCTGCGGTGTCGTTCACCTCCCAACCCCCACATCCTGAATCACACTTCTTGAGCTTGTTTATGAAATGCTAGGAGAGCACGACTCCCGGAGGATTGAAACAGAGAGGAGGGATGTCTGCGACCCACAACTATCACCCCCCCCAGTCATCATCCCACAGGTTCAAATTCTGGTCTGGCAGGGGTAGCGGATGGAAGGGGATATAAGAGGTGAATGTCAGAGTGAGTTAGTCCAGTTGCCTGTTGTGGTCTGACTAGACCGGGGAACAATATTTTTCTAAGATTGTCCGACAGGTTCAGTTAGTCTTTTAGCTTCCTCACATTCCTACAAATCGTGTCCAAATCCAGCGATACGCTAGAGGCGCTCCGCAAAGGCTCAGATTCTGCTGATTTTAATCTTTTCACTTGCACCGCTTGGCAGTTGCGTCCGTCTTTCTCAAACACTTCAGTTAAGAGCCACACAGAGGGCTTCTCATGACCCAGACTGAACTTGGGATTACAAAATAAAAATTCAATTGGAACTGTAAACATTTTTTATTTAAAATAGTAAATCAAGTACGTTTCTAATTAGCTTGCTATTTAGCTACTTTCGCAAATGTCTTGTTTCTGCTTTCTCTCAGCGTGTTTACAAATTATTCGGCTGGTATCTTCAGGATACACCAGACTGATAAAGTGTGTGTATGTGTGTGTGGGAGGTATTTCAGGGCAGCTATTGCAATAACTTCCAGCCTTATCTGTGAGTCTTCAACTTCTGCTGCTTTATTCGTTCTTGTACATTGTAGTTGACCTCACAAATCCTCCTTCACTTCGTCATGGATTCACCTTTTACCCATTGCGCCATTATTCATTGGTATTGGCATCACATATTTGAATAAAAATGTTTAATATAGCCTAATTGATCTAATTAATTGCTTTTCAGAATGCAATTATCTCACAGTGCTATTCTACAGACATGAATGATACTTGAATTCATGCTACTTTAGAATTTAGAAGCAACCACAATTTACTTGTGCAACCACATGGCAATGCCCTGGCAATCCTCCATTGACCCTTCACTTGATTGACAGGCAATCTGACCAGTCATATTGCCGAATCTGCCATTTTGTCCCTCAAACATATGTGATAGAGAGTAGATTAACTTTGGTGGACTATCAGTAAAACTTTGTATACTGATATCTTTCCATGGTTGAAACAAAATACCGTCTGATGTTCATTCATGTTTATTTCGTGCTTTATGTAAATATAAAAAGACTATTGAAGGCCCTTATTCCTCTTTGAAGCTGCATTGAAACTGCAATTTGGACCTTCAACCCATTTGTTCCCATTGAAGTCCACTATATGGAGAAACTCCTGGAATGTTTTCCTCAAAAACTTTTAAAAACAGTCAGAACAAATTGGCGCAGATAAATGCTGACATACAGCACCATTGTGCTACAGGCCTAGTAGAAATACCTTAGCAACCACCCAAAACACTTTTGCAACCGAATAACAACTTATTAAAGATGTTCTCAATACCTTAGCAACCACCCTAACCGCTCTTGCAGTCACATACCAGCATCCTAAGTTGTTCAGGGTGTTTTTAGCAACCACTGAAATTAACTACTTACATATTCTTCAGTGACTGTAACAATCTGGAGGTACTTTGAAATCAAATCAAAGTTTTGAATGAAATACCTTTTGTAGATGTCTGCAGAGAAATAAATAAGAGCATCAATTCCAAGTAACAGTTATAAATTTGATTTCTAAAATAACAGACTGAGGCAATTTCTCAGCTCACTGATTTGGCCTTGTTTGCGCTCAAACAAAATCCTTTGAGCTGCGCATGTCGACTGCCAAATCCGCATATATTTTTGCTTTTGTTAATAAATCACGAAATCTAATTCATCTACTCGCCCAAGTCGAACCTCATTGTGCGGCCTTTGGAAATGAAGCTCCTGGCTTGAATGCCATGACACTTGTTGAGTAACACAAATTATACAGTTCCTGGAAGGAATCGTGTGGTGTTGGCTGCAAGTTAGCATTGTTGTTAGCTTGGCAATCCTGCAATCGGACCCAGCTGCCTGGATATTGTGGTCCAGATGGGTGGATCTGTCTAGCCGTTTGCACGAATTTGGGAGTGCCATTACACTGAAATGCCAGCGATGCTACTTTTTAGCAAGATTTCCATAAACACTTAGCATTGCTCCAATCTGGAGCGGTTATGAAAAATAAATGATCAATTAATTGAAAGTTACATGATATCCTAGCTCCTTTAGGTTGTCTGTGATATTTAGCCAAATGCTAACAGAAGGTTTAAATCTAGAATCTCCTATAATTGTTTTGATTATCAATATATTTATTGCTCATGCTAAGTGAAGTAGTGCTATTGGCCCAGTCCGAGTGATACAACATAGTGACTCAGTGTTTTACCTCATGTCTTTCCAAAAAAAAGTAGGCTTTACTCCAAAAGTTATCTTCTGTTTCCACAGTCTTTGTAAATAGAGTCTCGTTACCCGGCCAAAATAGGACAATTGGGACATTCATGATGACTGGTTGCTTGTTTCAAAAGTTGCAGACGTTGAAGCATCATTTTCATTGGCAGATTTTGGTATTCCTTCATTTTCAATCAGTTTGTTCAATGTTTTATATCGACTGTGCAGATGAGTTATTGCCCTGGTGGCAAACGTCAGCCTGACCCTGGCTAACCTCTACATAATCTTTGTATAAAGAATCCAAGAGTGGTTTGTGTGAGTCATTCTGAAGCTCTTTTTTTTCTTTCTCTCAGCCCAAAAAGTATTTGAACACTTACAGGAGAAGTTCACTTGCAGAATGAGGATTTCCTGTTAATTTACTCACCCCCATGTCATCCAAGAGGTTCATGTCTTTCTCTCGTCAGTCGAAAAGAAATGAAGGCTTTTGAGGATTACATTACAGGATTTTTCTTCATACAGTGGACGTAAATGGTGAACAACAGGTTGAAAGTTTCAATGCAGCTTCAAAGGGCTCTACACGATCCCAGCCGAGGAATAAGGGTCATATCTAGCGAAATGACACGTGTGCGCATCACAGAGCTGGTGCAAGATGAGCATTTGTGGTTAAAAATTATATATGTTTTGCTAAATAAGACCCTTATTCCCATTTGAAGCTGCAATTTAGACCTTCAACCCGTTGGTTCCCATTGAAGTCCATTATATGGAGAAAATCCTGAAATGTTTACCTCACAAACACATTTCATTGCAGCTAAAAAAAAGAAGACATTAACATCTTGGATGACAAAAAAATGCATAAATGTCCTTTCAGTATTAGTATTATAAAGATAACTACATAAATTCAATCCAGTTACAGTCCTATTGCCTAAATACAGTTTATACCCATTGTATATTTCCTCGCCAGTGCTCTCTCTTTCTGTCCAAATCTCATTTCTTCTCTCATTTTGAAGACTGCATTGTTGTGTGTCTGCATCTCCTGGGCCGCCGGCCCACCGGGCTAATTCAGACAGCCCCCTGTAACCGTGAGAACACTTTCGGCGGGCTATTGGATTAGCCTTTGAGCACTACGTGGGCTAATTGATGAAAATGACCCCGGTACGGAGAGCAGAGCCATTGTCTCCGCTGTCACAAAGTCTCAAGCCATCAACAGAGAGCCTAACAGGATTTCTGCACACACGCCATCCATCCCTAATTTGTTGGCCCGGGAAACTGTCAGAGCCCGCTGGAAGTGAGCTCGGAAGCGGGGTGTTTGTTCTGGTTTTAATGTGGTAGATTAATCAGCTGCTGCCAACCCCAAAAGCTAAGTGTAAATGTAATGAAAGGAAAGTTGACTTATGTGATTGAAAACAAATGGGACTTGTGATTTGGACTGGTGCTGTTCCTTCTATATGGTCTCTTTGAGCCTTTGATTTAGTAATGTCATGATTATTTAACAACCCCCAACGTTTCTGATCACAGCAATTATTCACACACGCACAATGCAGGCTCTGATGTTGTTTTATTAATTAAAAGAGCTGATTTGCCTGCTAGACATGTTGACGTATTTGCAATATAGATGATGTTTTTCAGATCTTGCTCTTTCTGTTCTTTCGTTCCTGGCTTGCTCTTTCAAATACCCTCTCTCCCACTCAACACAACTGCACACACACTTTCTAGAGCTCTATGTGTGAGAATGAAGCCCTAAGAGTTCTTCTGACCTGAGAATAATGGCTTGCTTGGTTTCCAGAGTGTTGCATTTATCTCGGTGGAATGCAGTAACCATAGATTACCTGACAATTAAACCCACTCATCTCACCACAAACCCTGCAGTAAGAGCAACCAAATATGCAAGGCTGTCAGGTAAGGCGTTGCTAAACAACATTAGTACAGAAATAGCTTACAAATGTTACCCAACACATGCTTATTAGATGATTACACAACAATTCGCATACATGAGGGGTGGTTGATTGTTGCTTATTGCTTCTTTTAAGACGGATTACTTTTGTACGCTGTTTATGTATACAGTATACTACTGTTCAAAATTTTGGGGTTGGATTTTTTTATTTTTTTTAAGAAAGGAGGCAGCAAAGAGGCATTAAATTGAACAAAAGTGACAGTAAAGACATTTATTATATTGTAAAAGAAAAAAAACACTTGCAGCTGTCTGTTTAATGTTTCATTCTAGTGCAATAATTACTTTATATTAATAAAATGATGAAAAACAACAACAGTGTATGAACTTAAATGTAAAGGTTATCAATGGGAATATTGATATATACTGTTTATTAATATTTAATGTGCCACAAAATTAATTTTGTTAAGGTTTTAATCATTGACAGCCTTAATTTAATGTTCTAGACATTTAGGGACTGATAAATGACCATTGCTGTGGTGATTTATAGGGTTAAATTACGCTTTTGCATGTCCATCAAGATTATATGCTTTCTTGTAGAGGAATTCTTGGAATCTGCGTTCTTCATTGAAGTAATTGCTAAAAAGGTGCTTTTGTATGGCTTCATTATCATGGTTCATTGGTTTGGGCAGACCTGCTAATGTTCTCTCTGCATGACGACACACATCGCCCTGGCAACTGTTGACAGATTACCACAGCAACACACTGCTGATGTCACAAAACCTGTAGGCATTCACATTTTTACTTTTTTCTATTTTTGTTTATCTCTCATGCGCTTGTCCATGTTTTGGCCACAGCTGGTTGGAAAACAACTCAGATTTAAACTGAAGAAAGAGCTTTTATCACTTCATCGTGTTGGCGTCTGGAGGTTACCCTGTATTTTCTTCGTCCCTTTTGAACTTTTAAGACATTCTCAAGTGTACTCTTGTTTCAAAAACACAGAAAATAAACCAGACTGATTGGATTAAATTTCACCTGCCTCCTCCTGCTGGTTGATGTAACACAGTTGCTAGTCGTCTCAAACCGACATTAGGCTACATTACATTCAAAGATTTCCCAGGAGTCCCATAAACACACAAGAAAATACCACAGATGTGAGACACTTGAGCAGACTCTTGTTTCAATAGTTGAATAAACTTTTCTAACTTAATGTTTAGATATACACATAGACGAGAAACCACACCACTATACAAGCATTTTGTAGTATTTTACCTTCTAAGTGTCAGATTCTGATGTTAATCTTTATTTGTCAGTTATTTCGACAAGTTCCACTTATTTTCAGTGGAAATCCCACTTTGGGAAATCGTTCAACATTCTCTTGTACTTTGATACCTGGACTTAATCTGTCTTGTTTTTTTGTTTTTTTTTCTTACTTCAAATCAAGGTCTCTCCTCAGGCATTTTAATTAGTTCTTCTGAGATAATCCTCATGTTTGAGATTTGAATTGCATAAAACGCTTTCACACTTGCATTGCGGTTTTAGGGTTTGACTGCTGTTTCTCAGAACATAGATTAATGACTTTACAAAATGGTTACTAAAACATTTCAGGAATGAATATTGTATTGTTTGGGATAAGCTTCTATTTGGCACTGATATTGTGTATCACAGGCCTTACACTGCTAGTGTAATGTTGGCTGCATTTCAGAGACAAAATATGAAATAAAAGAGCATTTGGAAGGTAAAACTAATTTCTAACATTCGTGCAACAAAGACTAGTGTGTGTAATGCACATTCCTGCATGTGATCATCATTGAAAGAAAGCTTTTTTGAAGTCAGGAACCAGTATGGTTTTTATAAATGATCTGAGGATCAAATGCATATTTGCTTGTTGCACATTCATTTGGAGTGAACAGTAAATAATCCCTCAGTTTGTAAAAACAAACAAAACAGCGTGCTGACAGAAATCCACTTACAATGGAAGCCTTTGTGGCTATTGTACATTTGCCCCATAGACTTCCAGTGTAACCACGTAACTGTCAACACATTATGTTATTTGTTTTTGCAAACTGAGAGACAGTTTGAAATTATTTTCTATGGCTTAGCTTAGCTCAGATGTATCCTTGAGCGTTCATGGAGAATCAATCAGAATGCATTGGATTAGACGAAAAAAAGGTCATGTTTAAGGGTCAGATTGGTTCGAAGTGGCTCCTAAAGATCACAACAACACTTTTTGCTTTTTACAATGTATTGAAATGAAGAATTCTTAGTGTTACAACTACGCTGGGCAGTTTGCCATGAGTTCACAGCGCTCTACTAGGAGAGTCAACAATTAGCAAATGAATAGGTTTTGTTTGTGTGTGTGTGTGTGTGTGTGTTAGTGTGTGTGTGAGAGAGAGAGAAGAACATTGAGATATGAAAGAAAATGCAGGCATTGTTGGGAACATCAGAAGAATTTGGTGTAATGCTACAGTAGATATGAGCTAGTTCTCAAGGCCATTTCCCAGTGTTTGAAGAAAGACAGAGGACTTTTTGTTCTCTTAAACAGTGACTGGTATACTTTTGCTTGAGAGTTGGCTTCAAAGGGTCTTTGCTTTAACATCCAATTCAAATACAACTGAAATACGAATTGGTGCACACCATGGTACAGCTAGCTAGTGTAAGATTAAGTTGGTGCTAAATATTCATTGTTTTCTTGAAAAGCTCTTGTTGACTAAAACCCATTACTTGGAATGGTTGTGTGAGGTCAGTGTTTTCTTACCGTTAAATGCCTTTTACTGTAAATACTGAAAACTTCTGTTTAGGGCCAGCGAATCCATTATCCATTCTATACGTAACATCTGGAAAATCAATGAAGTCGAGGACATCTGGAGCTCCTCTTTGCATGCACAGCCAACAAGAATACTGAAGTTCAAAGACTGGTCAGTCAGCTGTAATTATAAGCTAATCCTGTCTTTACAGTATGGAGAACTATGGTGTAATTTTCGGCATCGCCACCAAAGTTTTATGACTGTGTGGTTTCACGCATGATCACACTTTGGTTTGACCATCCTTAAATTTAAGCTACTTCTGAAATTGTGTTTCTCTAATGTTTCTTTAAGCAGTTCACGCTGTTATACTCAGCCTCATCTTGTTCTAAACCTGTATGACTATCTTTTGTGGAATATAAAACCATATACGCTGCCATTATAAAGTTTGCGGTCAGTAAGAAGTAAGAACAAAGTCCCTTATCCTCACCAAGCCTACTTTTATTTGATCAAAAATACTATAAAAACAGTATGAAATATTATTAGAATTTAAAGCCACTTTTTAAATTTATTGCTGTGATGGCAAGGTTTTCAGTGCCACTGTTTTAATGTTTTAATCTTTAATGTTTAAGAAACGTTATTATTATCAATGTTAAAAATAGTTGTGCTGCTAAATGATCATCATGTGACATTCTCATTACCACCTGCATTTGGTGGTTATCTGAGGTACAAAAAAAAACGATTTCAGTACTTAATAGGTTGATATAATAACATTATGTCAGTTAATGAAATTACGGTATTTAACTATAAATTTAACTTAAAACCGTAAAACCTAAAATGTTGTTATCGTATTTTTTACAGTCATATTTCGGCAACCACAGCTGCCAGTTTTTTACCGTTAATTTTATGATTTTTTTTTGCAGTGAATGTGTGTAGTTTTTTGTCGATATAATGTAAAGGTCATTGCACACAGTCTGAAATGTTTGCATGTTAAAATATAAATAGAATCTAATGTTGTGTCAGTCACGTTTACACACTGCCTCTGAAACATTTGTCCGTCAAAAATAAAATCAGGGCATGTTAGATTTTCTGTGTTTTTGCATCCGTAGCATGCATTTTCATTGGAAAGGATGACAAATACGAAAAAAACCCCTAAAAAACGCATGTGACAATTTCTTTAAAATGCATTTGAAAAGTCTTTAAAGTCAAGTGTTTATTCGAACCCCATTGTGATTCATTATTGTATCAGATAAAGGACAAAAACAATGGAGACATTCTTTACAATAAACAGATTTGGTCCAATATGAAGTAAATAGTAGTTCCATTTTTTGGCAGAACTATCTCTTGAATATAAAAACTGAACTTTAGGTAGCAGAGAAAAACATTCAAGTTTGTTCCCTATAGGTTATGGATGCACGTGTACCACAGAAACTTGACTATTTAGTTACTTAAAAGCTAAATTTATCTTCATGATACTGTCCCTTCAAGTGCACCGGGCTTCAGTTACCTCCCTCTTCACCTCCCAAATCTTTGGGAGTACAGACAAACAGTGTCTCGAGTACACAAGGGACCATATTTCCATTCACGCTGACCTTATTTTACATGTGAATTATATACAGTGCAAGACTCCCTGAACCCAGAGTGAACCCACTCTTGGATCATAGTGTTCATGGAGTTGTCCCAAGTCTTTATGAAAGGCATATGCTTGCATAGGCCTTAATACAAAATGTGGCATACATCTTCATTCTGCACGTCACTGATTACAGTTAAGTGAACATTAGTCACATTCCTGTACGGAGGGTTGCGAGAGGTCATGTTGTCTTCACAGAGGAAGTTGTTTATACTTGATTTGATAGTTCAGGAAAGGTTGTGCTAGGTTTACCGTGGTTTTGTTTGTAAAGATTACCTCATGCACTTTCAATACATACCATACAGATTGAGAAACTTGTAGGAGTTGATGTAAATACTCATTTATCGTTTGTATGGGCTATTTAATATCTAATTTGTACCATATTTAGGTTGTAGTCGATCATAATTCAGGTTCAAGGGTCTCAATAAATTGCAGTTAATTCATATTCCTGAGATGTTATGACAGGTTTTGCATCATTTGTATTGCGTTTGTTTCCCAGTAGATATATCTGGCCTGTCATAACATATCCACACAGACTTTTATTAGCGTACCTGCAACACTTTTCGCTTGTCACCGATACACTCTTGCCAAATCTCTTGTTGGTTTTCACTGACCGCTGTACCCAGCGCTCTTTGCCAGTTTGTGATTTCATCTGCTTCTCAAAAGCCTGTTTAATAAGGAGTTTGATCTTGAACAACACAGCACAGCTTTTGAAAACAAGAAAAAGCATTTTGTCGATTGCTCAAGACAGATTGCAAAAACTAAGGAGGAATGATCTCTGATAATGTAGAATAAGTGTTTACAGGTGAGAACATTTTAGTCAAGGTAGGATTTACGTCTAAAATGATTAGAAAAATCCTGTATATGTATATTAGATTGTACCTTTTGAGTATTGAATAAAATAAGATTAACAGTAGCTATGTTTTCATCCACCTATTTTTATGTGCATTTTGGAATATTGCCTGAAAAAATGCTGGATGGAAACACCTAAATTGTGCATGAATTGTAAAAATGCGCATAAAAAACTGAGCAGGATAAACTTTTTTTCCAATAAGAAAAAATGCACATAAACTATGATGGTAAAACATTTACCAAATAAATTGCATTTATTTTGTTATGTCTGCTCTCTCTAAGGTGCATATAATTTATCATATATGAAAATTATTATATTAAGTAACTTCTCTTAGTTTTCTAAGAGATATTTAGAGCCAGTTTATTAGAAAGTGACGACTTTGTTCTCTTGACTTGTTTAATGGAAACTGTGCTTTATTCGCAAATGTTTCATGCGATAGTTAAATTGTTAAATTCTAATCTTTAAATGGAAACATAGCTAGTGTTTCTCTCTAAATGTCTGATGCAGGCAGTTTCAGAAGGCAAGAAAACAGTATTAAGCGTCAAATGCTGTGAAAAAAATGTTAATGTGTCATGTAAAACCAGAGAACTGCGAACATGGAACCAGTAGAGCAGATAAAACTGCACTATTTCCTATGAGAACCACAGTTAACTCTGTATTTGTGTATATTGTGTGGTCCAAGGAGTTTTTTTGGCCATTGCGTACAGAGACTTTGTTTGAGGACATGCTAGCGCAGTCGCATACGTCCAGCCTCCTTAAAGTGTGTAGTTAAACGTGAGATATAGGCTGTCAGAAATAGTCTCTGTAAGCAGCAATAAATCAAGACAAGTGCTTTTTTCCGTGACTTTGTCAAGAGAAAGGCGAAGAAGCAGACCTAAAGTGATTTCCCTACCATAGCGGTTTCTATTCACATTATGTTGCGTTTCTTGGATGGACCTCTTTGTGGATGTACTCGTGAATGGACAAAAGTGCAGTGTCAGCGGTGTTCATGATTGATAAGGAGAAAAAATGCCAGAAACATTCCATCCACACAGCATACGCACAATCTTGCATCTTTTCTTGTTTACATCTCAACTGCCCTCACAACAAAACTCTGCATTTGGTTTAAAAGATAAAGAAACAGACATATGAGCTGTAAGATGTATTTGTATTTTGGTCAGAATGTGTTATAAACACCGTTAAAAGTACAGCAGATTCTTGCAAACAGTACTTTCGCACATGTACTGGCTCCAATTAGGCCTTCATGTCTTCAAAAACAGAACTAGCTTTTGGGAAATAATTGCAGATTGTAAAAAGCTGAATTTATTTCAAGTTCAAATGCAACTTGACGTCTTCATATGCCATTATGAAAAATAAAACCTCGCTGTAACAGCCCAGTTGGAATTTAAATGCGGTTTTGAAGTTACAGAGAGATTAGCAGTGAAGGCTCAAAAGTTTGGTCTCTATGTCAAATCAACCCATCTTTAATTCAAGCAAAACGTTGGGATGACAGCTGTGGCCCTCCATTCTGTCTTAATGTATTATAAAAGTCCAGCCTCAACTCTTTAGCTCCTCACAGCTTTTATCTGGTGGTGTCGGGCTGCCTTTAGCCCTTGCCGTGTACCAGAAATGAGACGTAATCCTCTTGAGTATCGGACCCCTTCCTTCTCCATACCCTTCACACACTTTCTGCTGTTTTTTTTTTCTTCTCAAAGCACATTGACTATCATGTGAGACCTGAGTCTTTAACCCATCAAATGAGCTTAGGTTTTACTGGTGAGGCAAAGTGTGCTAGATCCCATGATTCATCATTAATCCGTCTCTCACTTCGTTTTTTCTTCATCTCTCTTTTTCTGTCGCTCACGAGCACAATGCACTTGTTCTTTGAGTGAGTTTAGCTTTTCCACTTAACACTTGCCTGTCCTGAGCGCCGCTTGCTCTTACAAGATGCATGTTTAAATCCCTCATTAGCCCCAATTCTGCTGTTTATAAGGACATTAGTTCCATGTGTTTGTGTTTTAGGAACTTTTTCTAAATTACTTATAGATGCTAGAATAATTGAAGACCTCTAGTTTTGATTTAAAAAACCAAATGTGATGATAACAGTATCTTATGCTTCCAGGGAACAGTTTAAAATAAATAGAAGGAATTTTGATATAAAGTTAAAGTTTCGTAACCTTTGACCTCATCCAGTAATGTTCTATAAGCCGAATTCGAAGAGCATTTAGCAGTATTTTTCATACTGTATCTGCCATATCTTTTATATTACCATATCTTCATATGGCAGTAGTAGTACGATCGGTATGCAAGTATGCTGTTCCAAATTCAGCTTTAGTGAACTGCCTACTCAGGCAACATTTTAAGACTTTATAGAAAGTACTTCTGGTGCAAACAAACCTTCTTTTGGCAAAAATCTATTACATAATTGCATGTTTTTGCAAAAAAAAAAAGAAAAAGCATCGTGATGAGATCAGTTGAGAGAAGTATTCATTAATTTTTAATTATTATTATTATTATTATTATTATTTGTTTATCTTTTAGAGTGTTTATGCACATATTTCATTCAATACAAAACATTTTAATAATAAAACGTTTGTATAGTTAAATTTTTTCTCCTGTGTTACCCACTTTTTGTGTTTATTATGTGTATTAATGCATGTTTGTTTATATTTATTTTCTGCTATGCATAGTCGTGTCTCACATGGTTTTGGGACAGAGTTTTACTTTTAATTCAAAGAAGCGAATAGCTATTGGTGATGGTTTGGATTTAATAAACCAAACCCAAATTATATTATTCATAACATGTTATTTCAGTACA
Organism: Enteromius mattozi; assembly: GCA_032359235.1. NCBI lineage: Eukaryota > Metazoa > Chordata > Actinopteri > Cypriniformes > Cyprinidae > Enteromius > Enteromius mattozi. The sequence continues at coordinate 13,354,870 of JAUMHE010000067.1, forward strand.
GAAAAAGAAAATAATGATGCATCGTCTCTTGCATCGGACCTCCCAAGTTCACTGATCTAATGTTTTTATGGGTAGCGGTTAGTGACCTATGATGATTAGTACCGCCAACATGGCAATTAAATACAGTGCAGTGAGTACAGTAGTCGACGTTAAATGGTGCTTATTTCCTTTTTTGGAAAATGCAATGCTGTAGATTTGCAATTACTGCTAAATTATTAAAGTTAACGGCGACCTAATATTGGCTCTCTGTAATTTGGGGTCATGTACGTGAGTTTTAATGTGGTTTAGTGTCTGTGACTAGTGGCTTCTCTTTGCCCCATCAGCAGATTTCCCCTGTAAGCCGGAAAAATAGAAAAACCATAATTTCTCTAAAGTGCTGCAAAGCTTCAGTAGATTTCAGTCCAACACTCTCAAATCTTCCCGTAAGACCTGTAATTTCTGCAATGCCAACTGGAAGCTGGAACCCTATTCCTTTAGTATTTTCTTCTTTGTGTACTGTTTGCTGATCTACTCAAGAGAAGCATGTTTATGCATTGTTAAAAATAGAAAATAAATAAATAGTTATTTTTAGTATTTATTTGTAAACTAAAGAAAATAACTAACTTTTTCATTAATTAAAAAAAAAAAAATATATATATATATATATATATATATATTGGGTCAGTAGCCCTCTCAATATTTTTCTAGCAAGGCTGTATCCGGCTGAGGAAGCATATTGACAGTTTTATACAGAGAGGCCTGCATCGGAAAGAGGCTTCAGAAGCTGCCCCTACAAAGCCAGAACAAAACACGCACGGATATGGGCGCCTTTCATGTTACAGGTGCTTTAGAAATCTAGCCTGTTTACTGCTACTGATATGAAGACCATATGTAGCCTCACGTGGATGTCCATATAGAGGTGTATTACAGATGGCATAAATCTTCCTGTCTTGAGTTCTCTGCGTTCTCTGTTATGCACATTCATGCTTGTGCTTGAAGTATTAAAATGCAATTCACAGTATTGCGTAACTTGAGAACAGAAGGATGGAAGTCAAGATGAAAGGGAAAGAGGAAGAGAAAAGGATGATCTTGGAGGAATGTGGGCTTGGCTGAAACATATGACCCCTAAAGGTTCGGAAAAATAGAAAATATATATATATATAATTTAATTAAATGTTTTTTTTACCTGAAATCCATTGGTATCTTTCTCTCTCTCTTTTTTTTTTTTTTTAAAAGTTACCTTAGTTTTTTAGTTACCTTAGAAACTAGAAAAATGAAGTAGGCCAAATACCAAAATACATCTGAAAGTTAACATAAACATAAACAATTGAAACGATTGTTATTTTATATTTATAATGCCTTCAGTTTTATTGTAAATTAAATATACAATAAAAATGCTTATTTTATAATCTTTCTTCAAAATGTAATAACCTTTTCTAAAATCATTTTTTGTGGATGTAGCCAAGTCCATTCGGGCGAGGAGAACTAATATTACCCAATAAACATGTCTTAGCCCAATGATCCAAGTGGTTAATCAGTGGATAATTCTCACTGATTATTTCGTTTTATTTGGAAATATGTCTCATTATGGAGTTTATATGGACTACAGATTGAATGTTTCCTGTGATCTTTAAGGTTTGTTATAAAACTTCCTAGATTTCTTATGATTCAGCATTCTACTCCTGTATAAAGCTTCTAGAAAACAAAGACAAGGTATTTAGTGTGGTGTTTGTCAGCGTGAACCTCATGGACATGTTCTCATTATTGCATCTCGACTCAATTAAACAGAAGTGGAAGAGGCCACTGAGTCAAGTTACGGGTCAAGTCTCTGGAGAGCTGCAAGCTGGCTGTCAGCAAGATTTTGAACATGTGTATAAGCTGGGCTGGATGGTATAAAAATATGTGCGTGTCAACTGCTAGAGATTTACCCATGGCATAAGACTGCTTCACTTTATTTGCATAGAGCAGAACATGTTGTTAAAGGTTGTTTATGGCTGCATAAATATATAATTGAATTGACTATTAAGACTTCAAACAGGGCTAATCCAATCAGAATTTAAACTCCATTTTGGTGCAGATGTTTGTTGCGAATTGCTTCAGTGTTTTGATAGATATAGCCTGAAAGACAAATTGCCCAGCATTTGTGTGTTGTTATAACCCGTCCCCTCTTAAACGGCATTGTTCACTGTGTGCACACTGTCAAACACACACGTCTTGTCTAGATTATTACAGCCATCTCTTTCATATGCCTAAGCTGTTGCATGTAATGTTTTCTTGGAGATAACAATATATACCCTGATGTCTTAACTCTAAACTGTGACCCATCTAAAGTCATTGGAGTGATGAATCACTCATAACAATAGAGCAGGCTGTGATAGAGACTCTGATTTATGAGAAACACCAGGCTCAGTGAAAAAGAAATGTTTTTAGATGAAAAAGCCACTTCTGAAAAATGGCAAAGTAACAGTTGAATCTGATCCCAGCCTGGGACAGGGTTGTGTGGTTCAGACAATCCTCAAGGATTGTGAATTCATTCTGAAGGTTCTACTATAGGATTAGGCTTTAAACAGCACTGTCTCATATTAAGGCTGAAAAATTATATTTGTGCTCACTGAAAACTTTCCATTGCTGAGTTTCTCCTTTAATAATGGCTTGAGTCGAAGAGACAGATCATTTGGTTTATTTAGAGGCAGGAGATATTGCATATACTTAATTACAGAGGCAGATGAGAATATGAATAAAAGATGTAAAGAGAGCATTTGGATTTTAAAAATGGAAAATCTGACAAAAGAAAACATTATATGGACTTCTTGTATGTAATGGAAAACCATTTGATTTGCAGAATTTCACTACCATGACCATTGGGTCTATTCTAGGTTTCACTACCAATTTAAAAGTGTAGGTTCTGTAAGATTTTTTAATAAATACTTTTATTAAGGAAACATAAAATTTATGTATTTTTATTCTTTGAAAAAAAAATATTTTGAACTTCCTGTTCATCAAAGAATCCTTAAAGAGATCTATAATGGTTTCCTTAAAAATATTAAGCAGTACAACTGTTTTAAACATTGATAATAATAAGAAATATTTCTTAAGCATCAAATTAGCATATTATATTGTTTTTTAAGGATATGGTGACACTGAAGACTGGACTAATGGCTGCTGAAAATTCAGCTTTTCTATCACAAAAATAAATGTAAATATTAAAATAAATATTTAAAAATTAGGGCTGTCAAAAATAACGCGTTAACGGCGTTAATTATTTTTTGTCGTTAATTACGTTAATTTTTTTAACGCAT
>JAUMHE010000067.1:13370209-13406881 GCA_032359235.1 Enteromius mattozi
TTTATATATAATTTATTGAAAGGATATAGTACATGAGTCATATGGACTACTGTTCAGATATTTTTAGGTTTTTGTTCTTTTTAGAGCCTAATGGTCATGCTCATTGTGATTTGTTATGAAATCGTGGTATGGAAAGAGCTAAAAGAATATTTTTCTGTTTTATGGAAAAAAAATAACTGCCTCCGGGTTTGGAACATCATGAGGGAGAATAATTACTGTCTGACAGAATTTTCATTTTTGAATCTAATTTGATCTCTTGACTAAACTGCACAGACATTGTCAACACATCAGTGTTTATTCAAATGCATTTTCAAACATTCATTTAAATGTCACATTCTCTGAAAGCACATCAAGTTATTATTACCCCGAGTCCATTTTGAGTCCATAACTCCTCTTACAGCCATTAACCCCTCTGTCTCTGCTTCTCCTCTCTGAGATCCCCAATCTATCACTTTTCTCCGTACATGGTTTGATGCCTTAATCACCTCCAGCTGCGGAGGCCAGATGAAAGACAAACACTCACAGTTATGGAGACATGAGAGAAAACGGGGAAACCGTACTCTATAGTCCCTCCGCACCGGTCCTCCTGGTGTCATTAGTCCTCTTTATGCTGAATTGGCCCTTCTGTGATCTTCTGCCAAAAATCTGCACCTTACCCCAGCCTAAAGTACCTGCTGCTACCCCTCCCCGTCACCGCCAAGGCCAGAGATGAAAAGCTCGAAGCTGTGTTATTTTAGAAACCAACACCTTTCAAAATTCTTCCAAGCCCAATATTTACATCCAAAACTCCGGCCTTTACACTATACCTGACATAAATTGTGGTCGACTACCAGAATACGAGTCTGCATCTGATAAAAACGCGAAACATGACCATTCCGTGTCAGCTGCTTCTTTCCACCGGAGACTTTTTGACTCTTTCTGGACATTTCCTGATGATAGCGTCCTGGCGGGCGGCTCGTACCGGAATGGAGCCCAGCTTCCTTGCATGAAGAAATAATTAGAGTGCTCAGTGATCTTGACATGTATATGATGTTTTACAGGCATCCCATTATACTGCAGATCCCTTTTAATGGACATCTGGAGAGTGCCGCGTACTTTACAGATCTGGAGGAGCGCTCCGATGATGTCATGCTGATCCATTACTCAAAGGAAGGAAATATGTACAAGTGATGTTTGCTAATACGAAAGCGCCATATTGCGCCCATCGACAGCTTGTACTGAGGTGTAACGTTGGAGTAGATGCAGGTCACGGTGACCTTTGGGGTTACTGCCAGCCACTTGAAAGCGCGTCATAAAAAAAATCACTATGGAGAGAATGCATCTGGTATGTTTCATAACACGTGCCTGTGTTATGTTATTTGCTGTTTTTGCCCAAATGGACATCCATTGGTGATTTTTTGAGCAATTCTTGGCAGTGAGTGAATGCAGTGAATCTGTTATGCTTTATCAAGCTGTAAGCTATTATGACAGCAGGTTCAAGATGTGATGATCAGAAAAACAGTGATAAACAGCAGGATTTAAAGGGATAGTTCAGTTCAAATTGACTATTCTGTCATCGTTGATTCACCGCCATCTCATTTGAAACCCATATGACGTTTGGAACACAAAATGAGATATAATTTTGTCTTTTTTTGTCTTTTGTCTGAAACACAACCCAAATTGTAATCATTTATACTTTAATCACGATAACCACTATTAGCTATTCTGTTGTCTGCAATCCAGCACTTTTCAGTTCAGAGGTGGCAGTAATGCAACATTTGCACTAAACATGAGTGTGAATAAATCATAGATTAGATAAATAGATAGATCGATTCAAGATATTTGGTTGCTATTAAACATGTAAATGTGTTGCTATTAAATAATAATAACCTGTCGCTCCAAGTCATAAGGCATTTGCAATGCTAGAAAAAGAAGCATGTCATAACATTTTGTTTGGGTGTTCTAAACACCAAGTTTATTATATTTTATAAAAGAGCCACTGTGGTTTCCCTAGAGGCTACAACTTTCATTTGCATTCCAATTTTGCACCGATTTTTCACATAAAATAAATTTGCAACATGGATGAAAAAAAGAATGCTCACTCACTGGTAGATTTATTTTTGTAGTCTCTGTCTTAAACAAGCAAGACGTGTTACATGTCAGATGCTTCAGCTCTGTGGCTGTAATGAGCCGAAGGGATGTGCGGCTTTCACTCGTTCGTCGGTCAAGTGGGCCAGAAAGTAGTAGGAGGTATACCGTTTCCCCCTCTTCCTAAGCTCTCTGAAGTCATGCCAAGAAGAAAAAGAGAGAGATCGCTCAATAAACAGCTGTAATAACTCATAGCATGTCCTTCAATATATATCAGTCCATGCCTTTCTGTCCCCTTTCAGCACTGTCTGTCAGTCACACACATCTCTTTACACTTCCATCCATCTCTATTTTTACTCAGTCTATATTTGTATCTATCCATCAGTCATTGTTCTTGCATGTCCTCCCGTGGGTTTGAGAATCGTTCATCAGTGTGCCTGTTTTTGTCTGTCTGAAGTCATACGATTTGAATGATAGCTTCAATAAAATGCTGTATTGAAATTATTGGGAGCGTAGTATGTTTATGGTGTGCTTGGCTTTGTCTGTAAGTATCCTTCCGAGAAAAGAATGTGCTGTTTTCTGTTTGATCTCTTATCTTCCCCGCTATGGAATGAAATGAGATATAGCACCAGATTGAAAATATGAAAGCCATATTGTGGCTTAAACTGAGAGGCTTTTGATATTAACTCTAGATTTCAGACAGTACCTTGTATTTAAACAATACTTTTAAACTAGAGGCCTTGGTTGGTCAGTTTACCCCCAAATTTAAACCTGGTTATCATTTAATAATTTCAATCTTATATTTAGAGAATTTTCTATAACTTTCTTTCTATCTGCTCTTTTATTTTAATGTTTAATAGCTTGTCTTCTTTTCCTAGTTGTTTAACCGTTTTGCGTTTGTCATATTTAAAGTGCTTTTTGGTTCTATTTTTGTGGTTTGACAGTCTCAAACCCCCACCACTTTCATTGTACTGCAAATAACTGCTTTGAAATTGAGCTTTTTTTATTTTTGGGTGAACTAGCCTATTTCTTGAACTTTTGTTAGTTCCTGTATTGTGTTTTAGCCTTTTATAGTTTCCCAACTAAACCGCACTTCCCATATGTGCGCTTCCCTTGCTGCAAGTTTGTGTAACATTTAAATAAAAACAAGTATTTCTTTCGGTCAAAACGTTTGACATTAGCTGCAAAGAAGGCAAGATGTTTGAAACTGAGCTCTTTTACGTGAGATCACGCTGTTTCAGTTGGATCACTCTGTGGGTTGCTTGTTATTTAAGCAAAGTCACCACTGTACTCTCCCCGTGTCATGTTTGTGTAAGAGACGTCTCTCTAGATGACCCGAGTGCCAAGTTACACCAACTCGCTGTCTTGTACCGCTGTTATTTGGGGGTTTTGTCTGTGTTTGGTTGATGTAATCTTTGGTTTTATGTTTATTGATGTCTTCACTGAGAAGATTAGTAGTACAGAATGGGCTTTGCAAAAGCGTATTTGTCTGACACACTCTGATTGGCTTGTTAGCAAGGTCACAAACTGTTCTGTCGACTACAGTGTTTAGTTTGGCTGTGAAAGCTTCCTGATCAGATGGTTTGGTGTGGAATGCTGTAAGATGGTTTGTTTGAATAGGAACGTGCCACAGAATTAAATGAATCGGTTCTGCATGCTAAATGAGCTACACGTAGCAAATCTACTTATCTTGTACCAATTTTGGATGATAGATCTTGAACTGCATTTGCATGGAAATTGTCCTACAGAACAGTTTCACAGTCCTCTGTCAATCAACAAACCATGTAATATTGTGATCATACGACCAACTTATAGGTGACCATGAGGCAGTGGTTTGTCGAAAGACGTTTTACAGACATCCAAGTAAAAGCTGTGCATTTTCTTTCCAAGGTGGTCAATTAGCAAATCAGAGAACTTCGTTGTCCTATACAGCAGTTCCTCTTGGGAAAGCATCAGTCAGGTTTCTCAGTTATACATTAGTCACTAAATGAGCTGTGTAGCCTTGAGAAAACCCAATGCAGTGAAACAAGATCCATTGCATTAGCAAAAACGAATGAGAACTGGACAAGCTTATTCTTTCTCCCTATTAATCTTATATTCGCTTACTTGAATGTTTCTTTTTCTCCCCAAAAAAAGGAGTCAAGAGGAATGGTGGGTGAACCACAAAACTCTACAAGTTAGCGTTGGATTCCTTTGGCTTGTTTCTCAGTAACAGTTCACCCAGCCAAAGTCTCGCTTGGCTCTATCAGGGCGGTTCGCATCTTTTGCTCGCACAAGGAGAGAGACAAGGGAACTGTTAGAGCTCTAGAATGTGTCCAATGTCCTCACTCTTGCCTCACTTTCACAACCTGAAAAGAAATTATGTATGACATTTAAACCACACTTAATTTAAATACAGAACCTTGGTTTGTTTGAGTATCCCAAGACAGTAACATAAGCTGAACCAATGGTTTGAGTTTGGGGGTGGGACTAACAGTACAACCAATGTCAGACCGAGAAAATGTGTTTGAATGTTTGGAATTCACTTCAGTGATGCAGAAATTACATATTTTAGTTGAGTTAAGAAAGGTATTGGGTGAAATTCAGTTTTTGAAGTCATCTAGCTTTTGTGTGCTGTTGGCGTGTCTGAGTCTACGTGTCTCCATGAGTTACGGTGAGGAAAAGCACAGAGGATTTAGCAGAGATTTCGAGAAAGCAGCGCTAGCACACTTTGACCCACTTATGATTGAGTCAAGATTGAGATTTCACTAAACTTCTTATGAACTGTTATTGTACTGGCAAAGGCAAGCCAGTTCTTAAACAGTACATCCCCAAATCCCTCTGCTCCTGTGTGTGTGTGTGTGTGTGTGTGAACACACGTATATGCCTATTTTTGTGTTTGCATGCACTTTAGGTGCCCCCTCAGGACCCGAAAAGACAATCATTCAATCAGTCATCATGATTACTGGCATCTCACCACATATTCAAACACACTCTAAAAATTATGAGCTTGGGTTTCTCCCCATTTTTGAGAAGCCACTTTATTTTAAATCCTTTTTGTGGGCGAGATGGAAAAAGAAACTCAATCCCACTTCTGGTTTCAGTCTTCTACCTTTGAAGCTTTTACGTGCTTAATACCGATTGTTTCCTACCATATTACTATTGTATTCCTATGTTTGTTGAGTACAGTAATAAATACATGATTTCTTATTGTGACCAACATGCCTTCTTTTCTGTTCAAGCAGCGCTGTGACCGAGAGGAAATATTTATCTTACAGTGCTGCTTTGGAGCTCTTTAGTTGGACTACATTGAGACCCACAAGTCCCCCAGACGTTTCCCAGCTTTCTCTGCCCAAGCCAGGCTTTTATGGAAAATAGCTTTGTCCATGAAGCAGATCCTTGGTCAAACCGCCCCTTCCACGGTTTGTTACCTCAAGCTCTTACTGTTCAGGCCTCAGGCGTCCAACTTCTGTCAAGCTAGCATGAGGGGAATAACGATAGGTAGTGTGGTGTTTATGAATATCGTGCTCCCCCTTTGCTCGGTTGTAAAATATCAGGGTTTGCTTCAGGGGGTTGGATGGTTAAAAGGTGGAACATCTCTCCGCTGTGGGCTGAGACTTCTTGTCTTCATGATGATTATTTTTCCTACACTTGCTCCACAGCCTCTGCCAGAAGGCGATCTCAGACGCGGATACCCTCATCTCAATGTCATTAGGATCTGTTTGCACAGTTTCAGCCGTCATCCACGCCAGACGGCTCATGGCCGAAGTGTAATGTTGTTTGAGAGTTGGTAAATGTCAGCCGAAGTTGGATTTTTCCTTTTATTTGATGAATAAGAAGCTGAATAGAAAGTCATTTCACTTTCCGTATTTGCGTGGAATGGCATTTCATTTTCTCTCAGATAGTCATCACCTCTATACAAGTCTGTCTTTCTTTCTCTCTCTAGTTCCAGTTGTTTATCTGTCTGATGTTCTCTCTTGAGCTGTGCGCTGTGGCTGTGAAAGTCTTTATGTCTGCTAGCTGCCAGTAGCTTCCCTCCTTTTGGCTTGATTGATCAAACCCAAGTGCAGCAGAAGAACTCTCCATGTGCTCTCTTAGTTTACCGCAGTATATGTACCTGCCGCAGAGCACCAGAGCAACGTTTGATTGCCAAGGGCTGTGAACCAAGTTAGATAAATGTGTTCAGTGGTATTGCTGCTCAGTGGAGTCACAGGTTTATTTGTGACAGGAAAGTGCTGAGTGTTGTTGGAATATAAAATGAAGGATATAAAAATTTAATTTCAAGCTAGAGCTGGAGGGTATGTTGAATATTCACAATAAATTTGTACTTTTTTTTTTTTTGTACATTTTTATTAAATACTTTTATAGATATTTTTTTTTATTTTATTCAATATTGTATTACAATGCACATACACGTTTCCTGAAGATCAGATGACTTGATTTCACAATTTCTTCTCGCCCTGTGAAAGTAGCAGCATTTTTTAATATCGAGTCTTATTTATGTACTTAACTTAAATGTTTAATATATAGTCTCATTTAGGTTTCAGCAGTGACGTTTCATTTCTTCTAATCAGTTCAAGCTGTTTTAATGAACTGGTTATAAATTAACCTTAGATTTAATTATCCATCTACATTTGTACCGAGGTGTTTTAATGAAAATATATGTTGGTTAATATTGATTATTGTTTCAAAGTATTATCATATTTAAATGTATAAGTATAATTTATACAAATTTTGTTAATATATGTTGAAAAAAACTATATTGTAAACATGCCTTAAATAATTTTTAAGTAGATTTATTTTATTTTACTTTTTATTTACTTTTTTTTTTACATTTTTTAATTTATTTGGTAACAGTTTGTTAAAAAAATATTTTATTTGAGCTTATATGAAACGATTGAAAAATATCATGATTTTAAATTATTTCAGGGCAAATGCATATTGCATCTAAATATTATTATCGCATGTCATAAAAAGGCTTACAATACTGAGATTTAATTTTTTCCACCCAGTCTGCCCACAAAAGTCTACTGCTGATTGGATATAAGTTCTTACATAATTATTCCTATTCAGTATAAAGACAATCATTGCTTAATATAAATAAAGGTCAGGACCTTTGATTAAATACACTGTAAGTGTCTGGCTTCTCTCCTTAACCTTTTTGGGACATTTGGCTTAACATTAATCTAATGTGTTCTCTTCTCTTCCAGGTTACAGCTACTGATGCGGATGGTGGCTCTTTTGGCTCCATCTCCTACTCTCTGGGCTCTGGTCCAGGCAGTGTGACCCCGTCTCAGTTCACCGTTGGCAAGCACAATGGACAGATCTGTACTACCACCAGCCTGGATCGTGACCAGGGACCAGCCAACTACGACTTCACCGTCACAGCTGTGGATGGGGTGAGTGTCCAGTGATTCCCAGCAACCACATCCCTCACCAATTCAATTGTGAAATCAACTGTGACTGGATTATTTTCAGAAGTGCAGCAAATAATGTCTATTTAGAAAGTCAGTGAGGAAAAAATTGCCTGCATAGTAATTCTTCAGTAGCGGTTTAGCATCCTGTGCCTAAGTAATACTTTAAAGCGCCAGGCGTCGAAGAAAGGAATTTTCAGGAGACACATTAAAGCAATCAAGGGCAGCTGGGCCCTAAAGAGTATCAGCTTGTAATATTTAATAAGTTGAGGCTTTTCCTGACATGCCATTTGCTCCATATGGGATGCCAGGCGGGCAAGATGTTTAGCAGCAAGAATCGTATCCCACATGTACACTGTGCCCTTGGCAGATTGCAGTTCTCTACAGGGAATATAACCAATATATTTCCTCCCTAAAAGTAGCCTTTGAAATGTTTCAGTGTTTCTTGCACATTTTAATCCAAATATTTTGTCTAGTGTAGTTACTCTTGTCAATTGTGAATGTTTCCTTTGTCTTAAGATTTTAAGGATATTAAAATCAGCCTTCATCAGTTGGTTGTATTATTATCTAGTTTTGTTTTATGTTCAGATCAGTTCAGTCTTTAATGACCAATAAGTAACATTTAATCTTGGCTGTGTTTTTCTAGGGTGGACTGAGTTCTGTAGCCTATGTGCGTGTGGACCTGATAGACATAAATGACAATCGACCAGCGTTCTACCCTCTGAACTATGCAGTGAGCCTAAGTACACAGAGCACCCCAGGAACCTCCGTCCTGAAGGTGACTGCTCACGACCCAGATGCTGGAGATAATGGCAGACTGACATATCGTACTGTACCTGGAGGGAGCTCACCTTTCTTCACCCTCAACAAAGATACTGGTGAGACTATTAAAAGTTGTAGATTTTAATTGAAAATGATGGCAAAGCTGAATCTTCAGCAACTATATTACACCATAAAAGTAATATTTTCTTTACTTTTTTTATTGTACTGATCCTAGACTTGAAAGGTAGTGTGTGGGTGTGTGTATAGGATGAAGAGATATTGTACTTTGTGTCTTGATGTATTCTGATACTTTTAAACCGAATGAAAATATTTCTTCTGGGTGTGCGTTTTCTCAGGAGTGATTTCACTGTCGCGCGCTTTACATGGAAAGGCAAACTCAGTCATTACGATGGTGGTCTCAGCCCAAGATGGTGGGGGCCTTACTGCTCCAGTCAATGCCAGGGTCAACATCAGCATAGTTGCAGGACTGGTCGCCCCTCCTGTGTTTGAGCAAGCTCAGTACTTCTTCGTGGTCTCTGAGGATGCCTTGCGTGGAACACAAGTTGGCGTTGTGCGGGCCAGCACTAAGAATGGTGGGTGAGCTAATCTCAGAGTTTTTTTTTATAGTCCCCCACTTTGGTCACAAATCCCTATTCAACACGTTAAAACACATAAACCAGACTTCAGTGTATACCCACATTTATCAGTCACATTGGACTGCGTTCAAGTGTGCTGAAAGATGTCTTCTGGCTTTTTTCTCCATGGTGCACCACTTGTACAAATATGCATGGAACCACTGTACACACCTCATTTACAATCGACATTAATCATTCATTCTGTTTCACCGCTTAGTTTTTTAGCAATTTGCTTTGGATATTTGAAGCACTAAATTCTGGTCTCATGTGTTGAAAAATAACTCTTCGTCTTTGTTTTCGTCCTACACTGTGAAGTAATGGGTCTCTGGCCATTTGCCTCTTTCTACTCAGGTGTCTCGAAGGATATCTCCTACACTATTAGTTCTGGTGACCCCACGGGCTACTTCACTATTGATTCAGAGACTGGGGCTTTGAGAACAAGCTTGCCTCTGGATCACGAGGCCCAACCCAGCTTGAATCTGGAAGTCCAGGCGCACTGTGGTAACCCCCCAGCCTTTGGCCAGACTCGGGTACGAATTACAGTGTCTGACGTCAACGACAATGCACCCATCTTCTTGCCCTCATCTTCTGAGTCACTGATTCTACCTGAAGACACCCGGATGGGTACAGTGGTGTATAAGGTTCAAGCAGAAGACCATGATTCTGGACCGAATGGTCTTCTGAGTTTTGACCTGTTCACCGGCGGTGCCCAGAGAACCTTCAGCATTGATCGCAACAGTGGACAAATCCGCCTGATTGGCAGTTTGTCATATGAGACCATGCCTCGCTATGACCTGAAGGTGATTGCTAAAGATAGCGGAGCACCTCAGCTAAGTTCTACCTTCACCCTGGTCATCCACGTGCAAGCCGAGAATGGCCAAGGCCCTGTTTTCGATAGTCTCACATACCGAGTAGAACTGAAGGAAAGCACACCTCTCAACACTCGCTTCCTGCAGGTACGAGCTGTAAATCGAGACGGTGGCATCACCCCTGGGCCATCTTCTGCATCTTCTGCCCCACTAGTCTACCACCTGCACCCAGACGGTGACGCTGCAGGGTTTGGCATTGTGTCTGACAGCGGCTGGCTGTTCGTGAAAAGTGCCCTGGATAGAGAAGCCAAGGAGATGTACTTGCTCACTGTACTGGCTACATCAGGCAACGGACAGCTGAAGAAGACAGGTAGCGCTACAGTGCGTGTGTCAGTGATGGATGAAAATGACAACACCCCTCGGTTTACCCAAGAGAGAGTGTTCCTGGCAGTGCGCGAGAACTTGCCGGCAGGCACTGGCTTCGGCCGGGTGTCTGCCAGCGATCGTGATGCTGGTCTCAACGGTCGGCTGAGCTACCGCCTGCTCCATCTGGATCGCCACTTCCAGATCAACTCCCACACAGGTGAGCTTTAAATATGGCAGACAGTCTAACAGACCAAAATGACTCGGAATGACAAGATCAGCTTGGCACCTTAGTCTAGTGGTATTATCTTTGTTTGTATAGAGCAGGGATGTGCAAAACTATCTATTTTGAAAATGTACTATTTGGGTTGTTTATGAATAAGTCAGCTAGTTTGTCTTAATGAAGCACTATATACGTTGTCTGGTTTTGTGTCGTGTTTACTATATGTCTTATTGCTAAGATATTTAGCATATAAAAAGGCAATCCTGCTGAAAAAAACAGCATATGCTGGTTAGGTATGTTTTGAAGCTGGGATACTGGTTTAAACCGGTCCTTTGCTGGTTTAAGCTGGTCCTTTGCTGATTTAAGCTGGTCCTTTTGCTGGTTTATACATCATGTGCTGGAAAGGACCAGCATAAACCAGCAAAGGACCAGCTTAAACCAGTAAAGAACCAGCTTAAACCAGCATCTCAGCTTCAAAACATACCTAACATACCTTTTTCAACAGGGTAAGTAACTATAACCAAGCTTTTATGGATGTTACAAAAGAAGGCAAGTAATTTTAATTTTGAGAGTAATAGTATTATTTTTGACAGATATGAATTTGTGAATTTAAATTTTAAAAAGATTTTTAGTGTGCTTATATTTTTAAATTTACTCATTGCTAGCATGCTAAGTGACAGGTTGTCAACAAATAAATAGGCTAAGTAACTACCAAGGTTTCACACTCCTCATAAAAATGTGGAACGTTGCTAAAACAAAGTAATTTCAAATGTTATTGTAATTTTTTTTTACGTGGTGAATTTGTGAATTTTGTGTAGTAGCTTTAGTTTGTTTTAGTGTGCTGATAGTCTGACAGTTACTGATTGTTAGCATGCTAACTGACAGATATTCAAAATGCAAAATACTGCAATTTTAACCAAACTTTCAGTCCTCAATTAAATAGTGAATGTTACTTAAATAAAGGAATTTAAAGTCTGATTTTTAAGGTGGTAATTTTTTTTATTTGAATTTAGAGAAACATTTTTCCAAAGATGGATTTGTCATGCTGATAGTCTGACAGTTACTGATTGTTAGCATACAAACTGACAGATATTCAACAAATGGGTAAAATTGCTATAACCTTTAATTTCAGAAAGCTGTCACAGTCCTCACAAAAGCAATGTTATTCTGACTCCTTGTTAGCATGCTCTCTTATCCGTTTTGACAGGAAAACATTTTTAAAAGACTAGAATTCTAAATATGCAACTAGCCATCCTCAGTGAACCCACAGTCCGTTGACGAATGACTGTTCTGACCCATCCATAATTTGGAGCTGTTGAACATACTAGGCTAGCCATCACACACAACTCCAGACTTCTGGCACCATGCTAACTGTGGGGGTTCCTCTTGTTGAAGTCAGGATGTACCATCTGTGCCTTCTGCCACAGATGAAATAGTGCTATAAAATAGTTTGTCTTACTCTCTCTTTCTCTTTTTTTCCATCTGCTCTGCTCTTTTAAAGGTGAGATAAGCACAAAACTTTCCCTCGATCGTGAACTTCAGTCCAGCTACCAGCTCGTGGTGGTGGCTCAGGATGGAGGGACCCCTCCACGCAGCGCTACAGGCACTGCTTTCATCACGGTTCTTGATGAGAATGATAATGCGCCCTCGTTTAGCCATGCAGGAAGAGAGCTCTTGCTGCAGGTATGAGATATAATATTAGCTTCAGCTTTGACATCACAGAATTAAGTCTTTTTAAACAGAAAACAGTTAAATTGTAATAATATTTCACAACATTACTGTTTTAATGTATTTTTGATCAAATGAATGCTGCCTGGGTGAGCGTAAGAAACGTCTTTCAAAACCATTAAAAACTCTTGAATGAAACATTGTATATTCTAAAATTTCTAAAAAGATTTTACAGAGGAAAAATAATACAGATTTCATATACAGACGTGAGCTGTATTGATAAAAGTGTTAACTGAAATCTCTGAACAGGCGTTAGAAGGTCAGCCATCTGGATTTCTTCTGGGAACCATTCATGCAAAAGACCCTGATGAAGGAGAAAATGGAACTATTTTCTACTCCATGTCTGGTAAGAAAGATGCATTGACTTTAATGTCTTACATTACGTCGAAACCAGATTCAAAGCATATTGTCTGTCTACAATGAACAGGAAACTGATTTAATTAAAAATATAAGATTTAGTTTGTTGTTAGGCTGATATTGATACTTAAAATGTATGCTGGTACCAAAAATACATCATAACTGAGCCATTCCATAATATTCTGCTATTCATCATAGCCCAGACAGCATGACGTGAAGTGTAGAAGGTAATGTGTTGACGTGTGAGATCATTAAATATGTTTTGTAACACATTTACTGAATTTGACACATAACTATTTCATTCTGTAATTTATCTGTAAATCAAATCCAGATGGGATCAACACTGAAGTCATGCACACTTTCTACAGTAGAAAAATAGTCAATCCAATCATTCTTTATCACGCTGATGCACACAAACCTGACCCGTTCCATCCTGTCTTTGCTGTAGGTCCCAGAGCCGAACGTTTCACACTGAACCCAAACACTGGAGAGCTGCGCTCCTCTTCCCCTTTGAGCCATTCGGAGCGTCCTGAATATAATTTCATCATTCTGGCTTCGGACCGAGGTTCACCCCCTCAGAGCTCCACCATAACATTGAAAATTCAGGTCAGATGAAACGCTGACTAGGTTGAGATACACCTAGAGTCCATTCTAAATCACGCAAATTAAATCCACTGGATGACAGATGGACTAAACATCTAAGCAGTAAAACACCTTCAGTCTTTCTGGAACCGTCATTTTTTTGGCAGGTTTCCTGACAAATTTCCTAACAATGTATATTTTGCATTGATTAGTTATGGCTATAAACCTTCAAAAATTTAAGTCAGCACAAAGGTCTTCAGTCATATCAGAGATTGGCTTTGTGGCAAGTTCAAAATAACTCCTTCCGCCACATGGACCTACTCATCACCTTTTCATAATATGCAAAATGATTTATTTAATACTGTTATATGAAAATATGAACTTGTAAATTATCCTCTGCAGGAATGGATCCGTTTACATCCGCTTTCAGGTTAAACATCATGCAAAGGAAATATGAAATGATCTAGCTGGCCTAATCAAGGCTTACATTCTTGCATTGCAAATTTCCATAGCCAACTCATCTCTCCTAGTCCAAGTCGTGTAACCTTCCCCAAGCAATGCCGGGAAAAATACTCTCAGCTGGCTAATTTTAGGTGCTCCAAGATGAATGTCTTAACCTAGACTTTTTTTTCTCCTCCATTTTTTTCCGTTGTTGTCTGAAACATTTTAAGCGTGATATTACGGTGTAAAACACTCAAAGTAGGAGGGACTGGCTCCCAGCTGCACCGTTACATGTGCCAGCTGTGCTTTCTGCTATGCTGCGTCAAAGTCTCGTAATACAGTTCAGTAGCCCTTTGAAGAACAGAAAACTCCTTGTGAAATACCCCAGTGATCAAATTAATATTTCTCAAACGAGTGGAAACAGACACAACGGACAGCAACAGTAGTAAATTCCAGTATGCAAATGCCTGGAAAACACGTTTATGCTGTATAACTATTCAGTATTGTTATGGATGTGCCAAGACAAATAATAAAGTTCATAATTGATATTTAATTAGAATAAAAGAGCTCTGGCAAGGCTTTGATTCTTTCAGAAATCAATAGTTTGATTCAAAAGCAGCTGTGTGAAAAAAGTAGATCTTTTGTTGGAACGTGCTTTGACATGTCATTTACCGCTTAATGTGGGATTAATTACCCCTTTGTCCTATTATGTTTCATTAGAAGACTTGGCCTAGAGAATCTCGTTACTGCCAATATACTAATCACACTGGTGCATAATGATGATTTAGTCATAGTACATAAAATAATAAGTTTTTCACGAGCACCTGTGTTGTAGTGCATACTTTTATTTTCAAACTTGTTTGAGCTATAACGCATAGGTTTTAAGTTTTAGTTTCTGGCATGTGCTGTGTTTGTATATGTGTCTTGCCCTATCTAAATGTTTGTTTCCATCTCTCTCTCTATGTTCCATCTCTTTCTGTGCACACACACACACACACACACACACATACACAATCACTCATAACTATCAAAACAATGTCTCATCTGCTAGGAGAAACTGCAGCCTTCCATATTAGGAAGTGAGGTTATTTCGCTTTGAAGTGTTTCTGAGTCATCTATGAGGATTCTGTATTTTTATTAAGAATATTTGCACATTTGAATGTTCTAACAGTTTCCTATTATGATTATGTTTACTTTAATCCAGTATTTTTCCTGGCAGTCACAGACCCATCAAATTAACTCTGATTAATGCTAGCAGGTTTGTTGTTTGAGCTTGTAAAAGGCCCAAAAAAGTTTTGTTTTTCATTCCCCGAAAAAAAGAGGAAAATGTGGGCTGCAGTATGTTTTGTTGAATTTTATTAACAGACGACTAGCAGGACACAGTTTAAAAACTGTAACACTTTATTTTATGGTCTCTTAACTAGTTGCTTATTAGCATGCATGCTACTAGAATATTAGCCATTTATTTAGTAGTAATTAAGCACATATTAATGCCTTATTCTACATCCCTAATCCTACCCAATACCTAAACTGAACAACTACCTTACTAACTTTTAATAAGCAACAAATGAGGAATTTGTTGAAGAAAAATTGTAGTTAATAGTGAATATGTGTTCCTTATTCTAAAGTTTAAGTTTAGTTTAGAGCTTTATTAATTTGCTTGGGGCAACTAATTCAGACTTTTGTAATGCTTCCATTATACAATACTTAATACATATATACAAATTCTCAAGATACACCAAATACATACAAAAAATAAATTCATAAAATAACATAAGTAAATAAATAATTTAAATCGACTGAATTTATCACATAAACATATTGCTTCAGGCACAAACATAAATTTGTGTTTAAAAAACAGGAAAAAAAGTGTTACAAAGTACTAAATCAAGACTAGTACTTTATGGTAATAAACATTATAAACATATTTGTTTACTTTCAAACAATAAACATAAACAAAATGTAAAGCAAAATAATGTGTGTGTGTTTGTAGTTTTAATTTCAAATAACAGTAACAAGTATATTAAGAAGTAAGGCATTGTAGAAAAATATAATACACAAATCTACTAAAAATGTATTGACTTATTAAAACCACATAGGACTAACATGATGCAAAACTTACAAAAGGCTGAATAGGAATTATTTTTTTATTTTAAATCTGTAAAGCATTAGTTTAATGCAATGAATCATATAGCATAATCCCAATATTTACATTCCTATTGTCTAACATTTAGCCGTGCTTTGCATTCATCATTTCAGTTTTAAAACTAACACGTAAATGTCTTTCGTTACAGGTTGTAAGCTCAAATAAAGGATCACCCACCACTAACTCCCAACCAATAATGTTAAATTCATTAGAGGGAGCTAAACCCGGGTCAGTCGTGGGGTCTGTTCGTTCACCTGATTCTCAGACTCTTCCTGAAGTAGGCCAGGTCACGTATACTGTGGTGGGAGGCACAGATTGCGATGGAACCTTTGTGGTAGACCGCCAGACGGGTGATGTTTACCTGGCTCGTGAGCTTGACTTTGAAAAAGCTCCTCGGTACACTCTCCAGATTGAGGTTGATGACTTCTCCATGCCTCTCCCTAAAAGTCACTTTGTTACGTTGGTAATCGATGTCCAGGACAGCAACGATCATGCTCCCGAGTTTCCCGAAGACCCCATTATCATAGTCGTCCCTGAGAACACCGACCCTGGATCATCTATCTATACATTTCAGGCCCTCGATAAAGATGGAAGTGGACCCAACAGTGAAGTGCACTACTCCATCCTGCAGCAGTGGCCAAACGTTCCAGATCTCATGTTCCTGGATCCTACCACAGGAGTTCTTTCTCTGGGAATGATGTTGGATCATGAGAGGACCTCTTCACTACTCTTGGTGGTTCAGGCGACAGATTCGGCCCCCGATGTTAGTCAGCGGCGCCGTGGGACAGTCACAGCCCGCATATTTGTCACTGATGTGAATGATAATGACCCTGTGTTCATCTCACCGTCTGTGGTGAGTGTGATGGAGGACCAGCCTGTGGGATTTGTCGTGGTCTATGTCATGGCTGTAGATGCAGATCAGGGAGAGAACGGGCGAGTGACGTATCGTATCCAGAGCGGCAACACTGGAGGAAAGTTCAGCCTTAACTCAGATACAGGTAAACAAAACAACTCCAGCTGAATGAAGTACAAGATTTTCACTATATATTTATGCTCTAAAACAAATTTGAAATATATATACAGTCTATATATATATATATATATATATATATATATATATATATATTAATGGAAGCCCAGATAAATTTCCAAGGCACCAAAGCTGCATTTATTTGATCGAAAATAAAAAGTAAAAAGTAGTAGTATTCTAAAATATTATTAACATTTTTAGTAATTGTTTTTCATTTCAAAATATTAAAATGACATTATATAAAATAAAAAAATGTCATTTATTTAATTGATGGCAAAACTATGGAAGCCTGTTTCCACCACTGAATAAAAAAAATTAAAAAAAGGTTATTGCGACTTTTTATCTCAAAATTCTGATGTTTGTTCTTAGAAGTGTGAGATATAAACTCACAAGTCGCAATTCGGACTTTTTTTTTCTGAACTGAGAAATAAACTCGCGAATGCGAGTTGTAAAGTCAAAATTTTGAGCGGGAAAAAAAAGACTGATATGTTCTCAGAATTATTCTGACTATATCACTCGTAATTGCAAGTTTATGTCTCACAATTCTGAGAAAATAAGTCCGAATTGTGAGATAAAAAGTCATCAGCAGCTAATACGCTAATACTCTTTAGTGTCACATAGTCCTTCAGAAATCATTCTTATTTGCTGATTTGGTGCACAAGAAGAATTACCTATTATTATCAATGTTGAAAACATTTGTGCTGCTTAATATTTTTGTGTAAACAGTGATACATTCTTTTCAGAATTCTTTGATGATAGAAAGATAAAAAGAAAATCATTTATCTGAATTTTTATTTTTAACCAGGAATCGAAACTACATTTTTTAAATTAATTAAAACTAATTTCTTACAATAAATAATAATAAATCTCCTTGGCCCTTGAACTTTTGAATATGTGTGTATATATGTACATGTATTCCACAAGACAAAACAATGGATTTTAAAATACTGTATTACTCAAAACACCAGTAACATCAGGACACGCAAACTTTGTGTGTGAACAGGATATTAAAGGATTAGTTCCATTTCAATCATTTCCTAATTCCAGACCCTTATGACTTCCTTTTTTTCTGTGGAAGATTGCATTGCATGCAAAATGCACCATGCTTTTGATTCTGCATTTCTGCTTGACTCGCATCTTTCCTCTCCTCCCAAGTCGCAATCTCTAAATGCCCTTTAGTTCTCTTAATCCTAAAAAGCGCCAGCTCAACATCTCATCCATTCCCAGAAATGTGTCCCTGTGCTGTGAGTTCAGAACAGTTTCTCTGACCTATGTGTGTGTGTGTTTTTGCAAAAGTACGTCTTGACATAAAGTAGGAATGTAAGACAATACACATCACTCAGCTTGTAGTTATTTACAGCATGTTCTATCACTAACAGATTGTCATGCTTTGTAAACCTATGTTATTTTTTGTAAACCTACAGTTCTTGTATGAGAGGGCTACATTTTTAGGTCGTCTTTCTCTTTAAAATAACATTTGTCTGCTTTATAAATGACAAACCGTCCTCGCAAACTCTCACTTGCTTCGGAAGCTCATTATGAATGCCCTCAACTATGAATATGAGAAGAGAAAAGCCAAACATCATCTTTCTTCCTCTTGGTTTGCCTTTACGTTATCAGAGCATGACTGGTAAGGAGTCAGATTGTCTGAAAATATTCAAGCTTGTAATTCTAACCAGATTAAGATCTCAGAGGCATGTTAGCTCAGCGTTATGGAGATAGAAGAGAGGAAAAATAAGTTGAAACAGAACAAAAACACCCTCTAGTGTCTCAGTTCCCATCATGCCTTTATAGCCTGCTTTGAATCATTGCGTCTGGTTCTTTAAAAGCATGAAATTGAGATTGGATCAATAGAAGCACCGCTCGCTTGTGGTAGGCTAGCGACAGGGGCGCTGGCACCCCCAAATTTGAGCAGGGCACGGCAGGCCGGGCCGTTGCGTGTCTAGAGTGCTTGTTTATGTGCTCTTTCTGTTTGCTGTGGAAAAACCTCATAAACTGCGGCCAGATAGTTGAGCTGTTACAGTGGCTCAGCGAGTGTTCAGGTAGGGAGGGCTTCGCATGGGAAAAAAAGCAATTTTTGAATACGTCGCATGACTTCCACTCATTTTTAACACAACAGAAAGGCGTCAACGTTTCGTGCTGTGATGTTACTTTTTCAAGATCAAAGTGTGCTACAAGATGGAAATCATTCGGCGTGCGAGCGTGTGAATGAGGCTTTGCTTAAGTGCGAGTGGTTTTGCTTTAAACAATTTACATCATGGCTTCATTATTGTGTAATTGTTTAAATGCAGTTCAGCAGGCGATCACTCAAAAGAAATACCAGACACTGTGCTTGTTACGTTCATCATATGGTAGCCTAACACTTTTGCTTATTTCTCCTGTAGGGTCTTTGTCTATTCTTAGACCAATTGACCGTGAAGAGCAAGACCTCTACAACCTGACCATAGTGGCAGAAGATCACGGTTTACAACAGCACAGCAGCTCCCAGTTACTGTCAATCCAGGTGATTGACGTAAACGATGAGGCGCCATACTTTGAGGAAAGTGAATATGAAGCTTTTATTGCAGAGAATCAGCCTCCAGGAACTACTGTTCTTGTGGTTTCAGCTTCTGATTTGGACCAAGGTAAAATACACTCCTACTATATATGTGTAACATGTAAACATGCCAGTTATGTTGTATAAGGACCACTAGTGGTGTATTTTAAATATTTATTAAGCATATTTTATTAGTTTTATGTAATATTAAGCAATTTTGTGTTCATTTTAATTAATATAATTAATTTAATTTTAATTAAAATTATTTATTATATTTATTTTATTATATTTTAATTTAAGTATGAATATTAACACTTAGAAAATAATTGTTAATTAATGAAAATGTATTAAAAAATAAATGTAAAAAATCAGTGGGGTTAACTAAAGGGTTGTTGATCCACTTTTTCTAAACATAATTTTAGTATTATTTATTAATATTTTTAGTAGTGCTGTCAAATGATTCATCGTGATTTATCGCATCCAAAATAAAAAAAATTGTTTACATAATATATATATATATGTGTGTTTACTGTGTTTATTTATTATGTATATGTAAATACACAGCCACATAATATGTATTTTGAAAATATTTAAATGTATAGGCATTTATATATTTATATTATTATATTTTATATTATATATAAATATATAATATACAAACATTTTTTATATACATGCACTTGATTGTATTTATATATGCATAATGAATATACACAACACACACTTATATATTATGTAAACAAATACTTACTAATTATTTTTAGTAATATTTACTATTTTTATATTTTAATTTTTATACTTTCAGATTTTGGTTTGATTTTGTTTGTTTTAATGTTTTGTTTTGTTTTGTGCTTGTAGCATTTTTATTCTATTTAGCTTTATTTTATTTCAGTTTATTTTAAGTAGTTTTAGTAATTTAAGTTAGCTGGCAGGGTGACTTTTATTTATTTATTTTTCTTTAAATGCAATTTATTTATTGTAGCTTTATTTCAGTTAACAAAAATAATTTGTTATTAGTTGCATTTTTAGTTAAAAAAACAACAACACTGCTATATAGACACGTATGCTAATGTCATGGGTGTTGCATTTATAAGATGGCATGTCAAAGTAGTTCAACAAAACATCTTGCTATGTAGTTGATTCCTAACAAGAACACATTTTGTTCAAATGTCTACTTTACTCATTATGTGTAATGTGCTCTCTGTAAATGTGGTTTGGTGAGGTACACATGAACTGTGGACACACAAAAACATAAAGTTGGTACTTTACTCTTGGTCTGATAGTAGGAAAATCTTGTTTGGAATGTACATATGAGCCAGGAGCATGATTAATTATGTTCATTTTGTATCACATTATGTTCTTTATTTAATTAACCACACTAAATTAACAGTAAATTTGCAGCCCTAATAATTTTGTTTACATTCCTCTGTATCTCTGCCACACAACGGCCCATATAAACTCGATGATGTGATGCTAAACGGTACTGTCTGTGAACGCACGCATTGAGTGAGAAGACTTGATTTCCACCTTCTGAGGTTGGCGGTGGTCACACCGTCCTCTTTAAAAGTGACACGAATGTTTGTCTTAACATTTCTCTGAAAACACTGGATTACACAGCCAAACCCATCACAAATAAAAGTGTGTGGTTTTAATTGGTGCCAGGCCGGGAGGTGGGGGGGTGGGGGGGGGGTGTGGAAGGGGAGTGCTGCATTCTCTTGGACTTACTCAGGGGCAAATAAAACAGAAGGATCATAAACTTTCTCTCCATGAACAATTAGCGAGGTAAACAGGTGACACTCTGCCAGATTGCTCGCCTTTTGCACGCAATCTGCCATCCAAGGACCAAGGGGAGGGCGATTGAGATCAACTGCTTAGACAGCGGTATTAACTACAAGCAAATGAAAACAGGGTGCGCCTCATGTTTATCCGTTCCGTGAGAAAAGTCCATTGAGCAAAGTGAACACAGCCTCTTAAGAATGATGGGCTTTTCACAGACATATTTTGGACTTGCATTCAAGGAAATTGTGTAGATTCGTCTTTTATAATGTCTTTATCCTTTTTTTCTTAGGGACCAATGGAATTGTGACATACGGAAGTATTGTAGGAGATGATTTCAGTATTCATCCGGTTACAGGAGTCATAACCACCACTAAGGCTTTGGACAGGGAAGACCAAGGGGTTTATGCTGTAACAGGTACTTCAGATAAAACACATCTGCTTAATTGAAACAGAAAACGATATGCTTTTAAGAGCTTAAGATTGAAGCTTTGTGTTTCAGCCAGTGTCATGTTACGGTTGGGCATGCATTTGTTTAGCCAGTTTAAAACCTCTTTCTCTTAAACAGTTTATGCCAGAGATGGTGGTTCTCCGCCCAATTTTGCCAAGACCACAGTGCGCGTCACAGTGCTGGATGAGAATGACAATAGACCGGCTTTTGGGAGGGTGTACTATAGTCTGGAGGTACCTGAGAACCAGGAGCCTGTGACGCTCTGCACCATTAGAGCCACAGATCAAGACTCCGGAAACAGTGGGCTGGTGCACTACAAAATCACTGGTATTAATACCATTAGCAATACTTACATTTTTGTGCAATATATGCCAATTATTATTACATGTTTTATACAAACAGCTAACTGTTCACATAAGTTTAGCTCATACCCAAAGTCATTTTCAGTTCTATAGATTTACTTCACGTTAATCCTTCCCCTATTGTGGCAACATTTGGTACAACCTCATCAGAACATCTTACATTGTAAATTCATTCAGATTAATTTATTAGCAGATATTACTTAAGTCTTCACTGTCACATGATCCTTCCGAAATCATTATGATATGCTTATTTGGTAATAAGAAAAATAATAAGAAACATTAACAATGTTGAAAGCAGCTGTGCAGCTAAATAATATTAATAATGTCTTAATTCATGATTTAATTCATCCATACTAAATAAATATTATTTTCAAACATGCTTTTGTACTTTAATGTACTTTTAGTCACTTGTTTAAAGATTTTATGTATCATTTTGCAGTAAATATTCATTATTCCACAACATTCCACAAAAGTTTGTCAAACATGGCCTGTACTGCATTATATCATATTGCATTGGATAAGTATTGAATAAATATATACTATACATTGCACCCTTCACTGGTCAGAATTGATTTAACTGATTAATATTGTTTAAGACACTAACAGGCCAGATGACAATGTTATTTTCATTACTTTCTTTTCTCAGACGGAGACCATTTTGGTGATTTCCACCTGGACAGGAAATCAGGTGTGCTGTCCACTTCCAGGCTGTTGGACCGAGAGTCCAAAGCAAAGTACACCCTCACCGTGGAGGCACAAGATCAAGGAATACCATCCCTCACCAGCACTGTCACTTTAGACATCAGTGTCTTGGACCTGAATGACAACAGCCCAGTATTCCCCAGTAGCAGCTACTCAGTGGAGGTATCAGAGGATGCTTTAGAAGGGTCTCTTGTTCTGGAGGTTTCAGCTTCTGACAAGGACGAAGGGTCCAACAGTCAGGTGGTCTACTTCCTGAGCCACGAATCCAGAGGCATGTTCATTGTGGACCAGCACACAGGTCGCATCATTACAGCAGCGGCCCTTGACCGAGAAAAAGTGGCCTCCTACAGTTTCAAAGTCTACGCCATGGACTCCTCAGCTTCCAATCCCCGTAACACCTCAGCTGAAGTCACCGTCCACATCTTAGATGTAAACGATAATGCCCCCTTCTTCATCACAGACCCTCTCATCATCAATGTGTCCAGCAGTAGTCTCACCAACCACAAGGTGCTGGCCACCATGAGAGCTGAAGATAAAGACTTTGGTGCAAATGGATCTGTATTTTATCGGTTTGCGAATCTTGTGAAAGGCTTCACCATAAACTCCTTGACTGGGGACATCCAGGCCACCGAAAAGCTCCATGCGATGACGCAGAGCCAGCGGACCCTCATTGTAGAGGCTATGGATCAGGGTAACCCATCGCAGTCCTCTCTGGGAGTTGTGATCATCTACATCAGAGAGCAGAGTTACCAAGGCATCCGCTTCACTCGCAACAGCAGGGATGTCATCCTGCAGGAGAATGCCGCTAAAGGTGTGATAATAAGTGATATCCTAATGATATTCTTGTAGCTCAAACTGTAGAGTATAACTGTATATAAATGCCAATTTGATGGAAAATTTCCTTTTAATTAATAAAGTTCTTTTTTTCTTATAGGTACAGCAGTTGTTCAGATACAGGCTCACTATCCTGATGGATCTAGCAGTGGCATCAACTACAGCATTTTCAGTGGCAACAAGCAGCATTCCTTTACCATCAGCCCCCACACAGGTAATCCAAGTCAATGCATGAACTTATTGTGATAGTTTTTCAGTATTAGTCATAATACATTCCTTATTTAGGTGAGATTTGGGTAGAAAGCTCTAATGGTCTGGACTTTGAGGAGACCCCACGACTCCGCCTTGTGGTCAAAGCTGAAACCGCATCCTCCAGTTCCTTCATGGCAGTTAACCTTCTCCTACAGGATGTCAATGACAACTTACCACGCTTTCAACTTCACAATTACGTTGCTTATGTCCGTGAAGCCCAGGGCTATGATCATCCTATCATTCAGGTAAAGTAATCTCCCATTTGTTTTCTCAGTGGTTGAGTCTTCATAAAAGCTGTGGAGTACAACATCCCTTGGCCTGAATACAGCATATTTTCAGTGCAAGCCAAAAGAGTTTCCTTTGCGTTTCCCACAATGTTTTCATTGTCCATGGTGAGAATATAGGCTCAGCTGTCCCACATAGCCACAACCAATTCCCTTTTTCAACTCTTTTTTTTTTTTTCTAAATAATTTGAGTTCCAAGCCCAACATTGCTTAGAGGTTCATGTTACGCTCAAGCAGCTGTTGCGAATCTGTCTGTATTTTCATTGCCAATTTCACCGGTAATTTCCTCAGGTGTTGGCGAATGACCTGGACCAGGGTCAGAACGGGCAGGTGACCTACTCCATACGGTCATCGTCCATGAGCGGCCTCTTCAAGATTGACCCTGTCACAGGCAGTATATCCACCGCTGCCATCATGGACAGAGAGATCTGGACACAGACCAAGTACTAAGTTCTTCCATCTGCTTTTATAGCAGTTTAGATAATTTCCATTTACCCTCTTTATCCTTCAACAGAAGTGATAGAAAAGTAATGTCTTTTTAATTTTAAATAGCTAAGAAAAAAGTCATGCCCATGTATTTATTGATGGAATGTCACTTCTTTTTATCTTTGTTTTATTGTTAATAGAGTTTGCACTTTAAAACGTCTTAAATTTCTCTTCAGTCAGCATAAAAATTGTCTGTGAGAATGTCCAGACTCTGACTCTAATTTTATTGTTGTGTCTCCAGCTTGGTTATTATGGCAACGGACAGAGGCAGTCCTCGGTTAGCAGGTTCTGCCACTCTCACTGTGATCATCGTAGACCTGAATGACAACAGTCCCACAATCCCTGTTCCACGTGAAGTCCGGGTCCCTGAGAGTAAGTTGACTGCTGTTTGAACTCCATATCACTCCTGTAATCAATGAACTAAATTTCCTATTTTTTCTGGCAGACAAACAGTGAGGCACACCGTGCTGAAAGATTGACTCAATTACCAGGCGTTTTTCTCGCCAAAGTCCTTAATGGTTATTTCCTGTCACTGATGTTGTACACTATGTCCAATAATGGTGGGCGTTGTCCAGCAAAATGTAATACTTTTGAAAGGTGCAACCACAAACGGAAACAATAAATTACATTTCACACTGGGTTATCAAGATTGTGTATTTTTCTCTCTAGATACTTTGATTGGAACCGTGATTACTCAGGTCACAGGGAATGATGTGGACTCTGGGCCGGCTCTCTCCTATTCCCTGCTTCTGGACTCAGACACTCGAGACAAGTTTGTAATACATCGCTATGGAGGCGGGGTGTCCTTGACTGCCCCTTTGGACTTTGAAGAAAGAACATGGTACACTCTGACCGTCAGCTCGTCGGACTCCAAACAACAGACTTACGCAAATCTGACCGTGCTTGTGGAGGATGTGAATGATAATGCTCCAATCTTCTCCCAGGACCTTTATGAGGTATGTTAAGAGAAATCACACATTCAGGATGAAGACTGATAGAAAAAGTACAGTAAAATGTTTGAAGTACCCAAAAATGTTGGGGAGTAACCAGTTACATGTAACCACATTATGTAAGTTAATTACAAAATAAATTGGACTGTAATGTATTGCAATTACTGAGTATAAATGTGTAACTAAATTACAGTTACTTATAAACATGTTAACAATAAAAATTGGTCATAGCTATGCAAAGATTTGATTTCAAAAACAGTCTAATGTATATTAAACATCTTGTTATGATTTTAAATCAGTATTTAATCTGTGTTGAGTACTACTATAAGGTTTTGTTTTTTTAACTACTGTAAGATTATCCCTGTCTGGTTTTGAAACATTCATTAGAAATTTAGAAAACTAATTAAAAAGTAACCAAATGTAATCTGTTTTCTTTAAAAAGTAACTGAAATAGTTACCCCTCGTATTACATTTCACATACATTAGTGTAAATTGTCATTGGTAACCTATTACATTTCTAAAGTAACTTTCCCAAGACTGGTACTAAAGATGTTTGAAAAATATATATTAAACAGTTATTTGACCAATTAAAA
Source organism: Enteromius mattozi (assembly GCA_032359235.1). Classification (NCBI taxonomy): domain Eukaryota; kingdom Metazoa; phylum Chordata; class Actinopteri; order Cypriniformes; family Cyprinidae; genus Enteromius; species Enteromius mattozi. The sequence continues at coordinate 13,395,972 of JAUMHE010000067.1, forward strand.
GTATTTAAGGGAGCCTTGCAATAATAACAGATTACACTAACTTTGATATTCTTTACTCAGTTGAATAAATTATTTTCTTTGGTAAAACCCTTAAAGGCACTTGCATTTTATTTAAATGTCAAAGAGACACATGTTTGTGTTTTTAGAAAGAAAATTCCCTGTGAGCACCAAATTTACAAAAAAGATTTCAAGTAAAAGAAAAAATTAATTGATGCTGTGTACTCCACAAAGCTGTCAGTGTTTAGACCGATTTATGTCTTTGGCAGGTGACTCTAGCAGAACGCTCGCCAGCAGGAAGCTCGGTTATCACAGTAACTGCAACAGATAAGGACTCTGGAGACAACGGAAGGATAACATACAGGGTTGTCTCAACAAAGGACATGTTCTACATTGACCCAAGCAATGGTAATTTGTGATTTTGTTGTTGTTGTTTTTATTTTGTTTATTGTTCTTCATCCAAATCATTGTCAGATGTAGAATTCATTCTTAAGGAACAAGAGATCATTTTTGATATAGTGGTTCTCAGCTGTTTTTTCTTCATGGCCCATGTTTTAGGATGTCAACTGGCAATTTAATTATGTATCAAATTTGTTAATCAAACAAAAATAATGTGACCTGCAGAGAGATACCAAATATGCATAATGATATGGAAATATGGAAAATTTGCAAATTATTAACAACACAAGAAATGTGATTTACAACCCTAAAGAATAAAAAAACAATGCCAATTCTTGTTAAAGACACTATAACTGGATGCGCAGCAGTCCAGGGCCCAGTGCAGGATATTATTTTTGGGTTGTCACCCATGCCACCCTTTTTGAAGCATGTTAAAAAAGGCCTAATCTTATCTTATAATGTGATTTCTTTACATAGGTACTCTGTTCATCAAGCAGAAGGTTGAGTTTGACTCACAACGCCCTTCTATTTTGGTGGTGATTGAAGCCAGTGATAGTGGAACACCTCAGTTGACTGCCCTTACCACAGTTCAGGTGCATGTGTCTGATGTCAATGACAATGCGCCTGTATTCCACCAGACTGAGTACAGAGCCACTGTATCTGAAGATGAAGTTCCTGGTTCAACCATTCTAACCCTAGAAGCAGTGGATGGGGACTTATCGAGAGACAACTGCGGGTTTGATTTTGCCATTGCCAGCGGAAACATTGGTAACGCATTCCAAATTGAGAGCAGCGTCCGTTTCCTGGAGGGCCATGGATTTCAGACAGTTGGAATGTTGATATTAGTTGACAAGCTTGACTTTGAAAATGCAAATGGCTACAATCTCACTATTGTGGTCTCAGATCGCGGCATACCACAACGAAGCTCGAGTGTTCCGGTGTTAATCACTGTAATGGACACCAATGATAACCCTCCGTCCTTCAGTAGGGCTGAGTACAATGTTATTGTCAATGAAGGGGCAGAAACGGGAAAAGAAATACTTCAACTTTTTGCTGTGGACCCTGACTCAACACCTAATGGAGAGGTTCAGTACTCAATCAGTTCTGGAGATGAGTCTGAGCTCTTTTCTATAGATCGCTGGACTGGGTCCCTTCGTCTGCGGAGGTCTCTTGATAGTGAGAAACAGTCCTCTCATGTGTTCATCATTCAGGCCTCAGATGGTCAGGGCCACTTCGCTTTAGCTCCTGTAACCGTCGAAGTCAAGAACATCAATAATAACAGGCCTTACTTCCCACTTAAATCACTCACAGCAAGCATTCGTGAAAACCAGCCCCAAAATGCTCTAGTTACCATACTACATGCCATTGATCATGACAAAGGAGCATATGGAGAATTGAGATATTTCCTCATGTATAATTCTGGCAATGGTAAAGATTCCTTCCTAGTAAACCAAACCTCTGGTGAGTTGCGAACCCGCCTTACATTCGACTTCGAGAAGGTAAATGCTTTCAATTTTATTGCTATGGCAATGGATGCAGGCAACTACTCGGCTACAGTCACAGTTCAAGTCTTTGTGACTGGTGAAGATGAGTACGACCCGGTTTTCACTAACTCAGATTTCGCCTTCCATGTACCTGAGGGGGCCAAGAAAGGGCAAAGCATCGGGCAAGTAAATGCTAATGATGAGGATGGAGGGGTGGACGGGATTGTTCTCTACACACTCGCAAACAATTCGCCTTACTTTGAGGTCAATACATCTACAGGTGTGATATCCCTCAAGATGGATGCATATCATCGACATACAAGCCGGACCAAAAGAGAGACACGGCAGATGACATTGGATGTTATTGCCCACAGTCCTTTGGAGAATTCCCGAAAAGCTTCTGCCCAGGTCACAATTGATGTCACCCATACATCCTTCGGCTTGGACACAGACATTAATGTGGTACTTGCCAGTGCTATAACCGCTTCCTTAGCAGTCATTGTGTTCCTGATCATAGTTGTTGTGGTGATATTCCTCTTGAGATCCCAAAGGTACAAAGAACAAGAGGCTTGCACCAGAATAGTATCCCACGGTACCGTTCTGGAGAGTCTTGAAGAATCGAAAGTTCCAGGGGGTGAGAAGATGTATCATCAGACTCTTCCTGGGTATGCAACAGACCAAACTGGGAGTGGAGGAGGTACCTACGCACGAGGTGGATCTCTTGACCCATCTCACTCCAGTGGACGTGGTTCTGCCGAAGCGGAAGCAGCAGAAGATGATGAGATCCGGATGATTAATGAGTATCCTCAAGTTTCCAGCATCTCCTCCTCCATGCAGGAGCACATAGCTGCTCGTGGGCCTGACTCTGGTATCCAGCAAGATGCAGACCAGCTCTCTGACATTTCCTGTGAGCCGGGGATGGATGCAAATCAATGGTTTAAAGGGAAAAAACTGGGAAGTTTAAGTGGGACGCTACTATCGAGCCAGTTGCCAACTTATCGGGATGAAGGAGGTGGTTATCTCGGGGTTGGAAGAGGGCTTAACATCTCGCATCCGAAAGATTATGCTTTCCCGGAGGATGGTAAGCCTGCTGTAGATGGTTCTCTTACAGCTATCGTGGCTAGCGACGAGGAACTGAGGGGCAGCTACAACTGGGACTACCTCCTCGATTGGTGCCCTCAGTTTCAACCTCTGGCTAATGTCTTTACAGAAATTGCCAGATTAAAAGATGAGAACGCGCCACCTAACCCTCGGCGGCCATTTCATCCCAAAGCAAAGACAGATCCCAAGCCCAGAATTGACCCTCCTCCCCTTATTACCTCTGTAGCACATCCAGGGGCCAAAACTGTTTTGCCAAAACCTGCTGTAGGCCGAACATTTCCTCACCTGTCCTCATTGCGCCGATCTCCCATAGACCATGATGTTTCCTCAATAGCCATGTCACCGAGTTTTTCTCCATCACTTTCACCACTTGCTGCCCATTCCCCAGCCATTGTTCCTTTTGGTGGTCACTCGTCCTCCATTATGGGTGCAAATGAGCACTCCCTAGAACACGAGGAGACAGAATTGAGGATTTAATGCTGTCTAAGGAGAGTTCACCAGAAAGCATTCCCACCTGCTCAGGTACTCTAAAAATGCCTCTCCTCTGGCATCCTCAATATCATGTTGTCCTCAATATCATGTTGTATGTAATGTTGCCCCACTGGCTGGCCAGAGGTTTCAGAAAGCGGTGCTTTTGTCACCCTTCTTTAGACTTGCTGACTTGAGTTGTTTTATAATGCTGTTCTAATGATCCTGAAGATCAAATGACAATTTTCTTAGCCCAGCATTTGCACATTTAAAAGGACAGTTATGTTTGATGTCAATGTTTTGTAAGAAAAAACACTTTTTGTATTTTATATTTTTGTACTGATGTTTTTTGTTTAAAAAGAATGACATATGTCAAGCGGTTGTTTTAACCTGTGATTTTATTGACATACATTTATATTTGTATATATGTGGCCGTAACAGTATGTTTGTTATCAGAGCCTGTTTTAGTTTATTAACAGTTGCCATTCTAAAGTGTTCTAAGTATGTTCAGTATTAAGCTCTTAAATATTTGGGGAATATGTTTTTTTCTGTTAGTATTTATATATAATGCAAAAATGCCAATGTACACAGTCTTTGAAGTTTTTGCTGCAGACCACAGTGATCATATTGATTTCTACATGCTGCTTCCCCTCCCTTAGCTTGACTAATGGGAATACAATTGTAGCTTATGGAACAAGAAATTTTGGAAGGATTATAAAATCAAGCACCAAGTTGCCACTTAATTAGCTAAGACAAGCTATTTGTTGCAGGAATTTAAAAAACTGAGAAGAAATAACTGTAACAGAAATGGATAATATTGCCATGCAGCCTTTAACAGCACCTCGAAAGAGCTGCCAATGTAACTGGAAATAATGTATTGTCCTTTTTATACTCATATTTGTTATCAAGTCTTTCTTTGAACATAGGATCTAACACAAATATTCTCAAGGCCAGTGAAAATCATTATCATGCTGTTGTTACAATATATAGGCTGATAACCTGATAACTTAATTCGACCAAAAGAAAGATTTCTTTAAAGCACTACTCCCTAATCAAGGTACTGACATTTCTAGGTACATTTTTTTGAAGCATCTTTCAATCATTACTCAAAACAATTGGTAAATGTTGCTAATTATACCATAAAATGCTGGATTACTTTGTTTTGTGTATGTAAATGACATGGCTGAATAATATTATGACACCCATATTTGTTGAAAAGCACTGGTGATTTGATTTTAGTGATGTATTTGTTCCTACAGTGTACAGTTTGTACAATTTCCAACTATGATTGAAAAAAATCATGGTAGCATTGAACATTGTTCTAGCAAGATTGTGAAACATAATTTTGTAAATTATTTTCTAACACTTGATTGTAAATGTTGCCATTTGACCATACTTTCTTTCTGTGCTAAAAACTTTACTAGTGTTTTATAGGCATTTTTTGTCGAGAATTAGTTTTCAGTATCAGAATCAGTTTTTGTCAACATATTTTGATGTTCATTGAAAGGCTCAATTTATAATTTTGAAAACCCACAGTGCCTATTGAAGAAAATCATGATTGTGTTTAAAAACTGATCGTTAAAATTATTCTTTGTTCAGAAAAATTTCAGTAATATACAGTAGTTGAAAGTTATGGTCCAGTGTTTTCGGAGGACACAACATCTCTCTGCTTGTTAAAGAATCCTTTATTTATGGCAGATACTTCACTTTTGTACACAAACAATTCCTCACTCCTAACTGTGAACGTGTTATATTCGTGCTGCCTCGAAGGAAAATAAATAATGTTCAGTTGTTCTGTGTTCATTTAAAAAGTTTCTCATGATGTTCAAGTCACTGTTCAGTTACAGGTGAATTAAATCTGTTTACATTACTTTTGAATAGCACTGTGGTCCAAAAAATTGGCCAGCCGTTTGTCTTACCTTTGTACCCAGTATAATCCAAAGGGCATTGATATGATAAGTGGTGGTGTTTTTATTGTAAATAATGATCAGAAAACACTGAATTTTGTTCAGTTTCCACCTTAATTCCTTTGAAACATACTTTTTTTTATATGCTTGAAAAAGTGCCTGATTAAAATGTATTTCCAATAATGAGCCTTAAACATCTTTTTTTCAATTATATGTATACATATTCTGTGTTAATAGTTACTTTAGATCAAAAATACATTATATGAACTGCAAGGGAAATCTTAACGTTTTTTTCAACTATAAATTTTAACAAGTTACAATATATTTTTTCACCAGGTGTATTGTGTAGAACATTACTTTCTCAGTTGTTCTACTGAAATTAAAAGTGTTTTGTTTTTGTACTCTATATACAGTTGCAAAAATGGCCTTTATTTTAGCCTTAATAGTCCTGTAATATACTGTAGTTTCAACATGGAGATTCAAAGTGGCGAATAAATAGATTCCAGATGTACAGCCAGATATGGGAGAAATATTGATGTAGATTTACTGTTAGTATGTCAAATAAAAATGTGTGATTCCCCCTTGAATCAAATAAATACTTTACATATGGGATAGCTAATATGTGGTTCATGAATGAAACTGCAGATATACCAAGACCACAGAATCCTAGTTTAGCTAATGTTTATGTATTTCCATCAGGTCTCAAAGCTCATGCACAGATTGATGAGGGAAAAATTCTGTCTTTCCACCTGTCCTGCAGAGGAAGTACCAGATAATTTGTCTCTTCCAACCTGTCTCTGTAGAGAGCAAAGACATACAGTGTACTAGATACAGTATCTCTTGCAGCCGGTGCCTTATAATTAATTCTCTAAAAAGCCAAAAATAAGGTTTTAAATCATAGAGCCTGTAACACATTCCAAAAAAATAGGGCAGTGACAAACCTTGCCACACAAGGGGAAGAATTTAGTCATTATTCATCCATACTCATACTCAGACCTTAATGATTTGTGGATCTTTCAGAACATATCATTACAGCCATGCCATAGACAGCTTGGATTACAGGACATGTCATGCACTGTGTTTATGAAGACTTGTCTGAGAGTATTGCCATGGAGACCCAAGGAACCGTCTAGCATTTGACCACAAAATATTTTGACTCACTGAAACTAGTTGTTGAATGTGGGTTTGACTGAAACATTTAAAGTGAAGAATATTCATTGGACTAAAACATTAAAACCGAAAGTTACAACGTTTAAGTATGAGCTAACGTTAGCTAGAAGTGTAGTGGGCACTTCTTGAGAAGCTATCAAATTCAAAGAACGTGAGTCAGTTCTTTAGATATACAAGATGGTGTACATTACTTATTAATGGGAGAAAGATCAATCTTCTATAAGACCCAATCGCTAATAGGTAAAATCAAAAATCATCACGTCACTTTAAGTTCCGATGTGTTGTGAGCGCTGAGACACGCGCATGCTGCATGAGCATTAGCTGGCCTACCCTGAAGTGTTTTTAACGCTTCTTATGGCATACTAAATAAACTTTATGAGACATTTGTTAACAGATTTCATTAGTGATTTCGAGTACTGAATATAAGCTTAATGAACAGCTTTAGAGAGAATTTAAAAAATAATTTAATAAAGTTTCCCCGTTTAAAGATAAGCAGTAGGCCAAGCATGGCAGCCGAAAATTGTTAACATCACATTTTTAAAAAACATGAAACGAAACAGAAATGAATTTGATTTTTTTTCTTTTTTTCGATGGTTTCACTTTGAACTGCACTTTTTGATGCTTCAGACAATAATTCATTAAAATAGAAACTGTAAACCCTGTTGAAAAATCAGATATGTTTTAAAGCATGGCTGCTGTTTGAGTTGATTTAAGCTGGTCATGAGCTGGTTTATGGTAGTCCTTTGCTAGTTGCTGGACCTAAGCACATGGATTTTTCAACAGTGAATATACAATTTGAAGGTACACTCATAAAGCCATGCTTTCTGAAACTTTTTGAGGTTAAGTAAGGAGAAGCATTTATTTCACTTTCAAAAAAGCATTGCATCATTTGTTGGCCAGAAGCAGACAGCACCGAACCTGCATTTTGTGAGGATACAACATTGCTTGCTCTGTTCAAACTCAAACCCAATGCTGTTGTCAGCAGACAAGGTATGAATATTTACTGATGTAAACTATTGCAAAAATCTATTATGCTTCAGCCAGCACAGCACTTTAGACTAGTTTTTATTTCATTTAGTTTGAAAGTTCATTGAGGCGTTTTGGTAAAGGTCAATGAGGATTAATTTGTTCCTATTACATACGAGGGTGATGGAGAGTCCGCTAATTCACATGCAAGACATTTTGTGGAAATTAAGTTTGACATGTTTTTTTTTGTTGTTGGAAAGCGCACAGCTGGAGAACTTATATTTTTTTCGCACTAGTTTCTGTTATTGACACTCTCTGTGTTTGCTAAAGCTAAATACCTCTCACAAAGCACTTAGGCCATGTGGACTGTATGTCTGGACACAACAACTCTTTCGAAAGCAAAACAGACTTTGTGAATGACTGTGTTTGTTAATTGCAAGGCTTTTGATGATGCATCATCAATTTTGTTAAATGTTTGTGTATGGCATCTGACATTTTTTGCTTTGATGAGGTCAGTTTGTTGTGTCTGTATAGGTCAATATGGAGACACATTAAGCTTTGTTGTGATGGTGCCTCTTAGAACAACTGGTCTGAGACTAATTTACTCTGACATACTGCTTTGATGGCTTTAAAAACTCTTGTGGCCCTTCATAACAAAGTTAGCTTGAAAAGTAACCTTTTAGTCAACCTTTCCAAGGGGCTCGACGGCTTTCTTCGCTGGGTAGGCCTGGCATGGGTTTCGAAAATGTAATGACAATAACGACTGTCGAATTTAATGATTTTAGCAGAAGGGGAAGAAAAAGAGAGTCTATTTTGCCCTTTGTCTAAAGGGTTCTTTCATAACGATGCCGACCAAGCTTGGCAGACCCACAAAGACGGATATTTCTAGTCGCCAAGGGCCCCATAATGTGCTTTCTTTAAATATTGTCTAGATTTCCATCCATCAGATTGCAACCCAGTCTCTTTAGACCTATGAAAGAGAGCTTAAATGTCAAAATGAGACTTCATATACACTTTTACATCTGTCATGTGAAGTAGATTCATTACGGGGTGGGGTTTCAAATATTAGCCCCACCCACTTTCATATTTGCAAGATACAAAGGCCTTTACAATCTCCAGAGAGCCTTTTGTCTTTCTTGTGTGAGTTTTGTTTTTTCCTGATTTGCTTTCCAAAGTCTTGCCAGGCTACTTGCGTGACTAGAGCGAGCGAAAAAAGTGAGTCTTCAAAACCCATTGGCACGCGATCCCTAATCTATTTTTGGAGCACGCTCCTTTTTTTCTCTCAACTTTAGACACACACACACAAAAAAAAACAGCCAGGGGAAGAGAGCCAATTGTAGGGTTGAAGGGGTCTGGTTCTCATTTTAGGCCGCCCTGCTTCCCTGTCTTGCCCTGCCAGAGCGAGAGCCACTGCAGTGAGGAGAGAGAGGCAGGCAGGCGGGCGGCTCGGGAGGTGAGCAACTGCAGCCTGGGCTCCAGGCCTGCCACTCAACCACTGTCACTTAGCAACCACCTGCGGCTGGTTCTCATTAGTGGCTCCAGCTGCTTGTATTTCAGATTTCCACGCTTTGCTGTATTTTGATTCATTTCTTTTCTCTCTTTTGAAGGAAAGGAGTTTGCCGTGATGAAAATATGATGCTTGGTGTGCCTCAATCACTCGCAATTCATTTTCATTAACTAGAAACTGGCGTGGCTACTGTGTTCAAAGCTGACAAGGGCTAATTGATGGCAATACTTATGATTTTGAACTCATGGACACTATTTTGTGGTCAAGTACAGTATAGTCATCTAGCGTGTTTTCTCAGTTTGACTCAATACAAAATTGAAAACAGTGCAAATTATGTTGAATGAAATAACAGTGTAAGATCTTTTAGAGGTCTGTTTCTTTTTATGTTAGTTCTTTGTGTGTTAGTCTTACCATACCGTGATGCCGCGTCCCAGCGCTATGACACCAAAACAAAAAAACACATTACAAACCAGGCATTTGTCACATCTAGTGGGGGCATAATTACTGATTATCATGACTTAGTGCTGTCTTTTTACACGCTGTGTTGCATTGCGCCTCATAAACATAATACCATGTCTGCATTTGTGACTGGAGTAATGACAAACAACAAGCACTACCGTTCACTGCTCAAAACAAACGAGTCACAAGCGCCAGACTGTCCTTACAGAGGTAGAATTGCTCTACTTTCTAGTCTCTGTGCACAGCCAGCATAGGTTGCTCTGCAGGATTTAGTAGTCCATTTTCTGTAAATGCGCTGAACACACTCTAATATTTGGGTTGACCTGTTCTGGAACAGTGTTGCGAATACAACTTGACCACTGATTTCTAGTTATGTCCTCTTTTGGAAGCACAAACAAAGTAGTTTCACTTTCACATTGAAACACGGCATCTCCTGAACATGGCGCCACGGCAACAATACAGTGATAATAATTGTTCTGCCTTTTTTCTTTGCATTAACATTTGGGCTGTGTTTGAAAATAAACCCATTCTGTGATGTAGAAAAGTGGGGGCGTGTTTAAAAAAGATGTTGTAGGGGGGCGTGGACAAGTCATAACTTTTATAAAGAATATAAGAAACTTTAATCTTTTAATGTTTTCTATGCACTAACAGTTTGTAACACTCCAAGGAGAAAGGAAAATTTTAAATCGCATATGAACCTTTTAAATGACTTAGTAAAAGCATATTTCAGGTTGAAAACTCAGAATTGTAGAAGATTCATAAGGTGGACAGAGTGTGTTGGTTTTAAACACTGTGGAAACATTGATCTATAAAATAGGTAATATTATATATTTAAAATCTACTGTTTAAAAAATGCTGGGTTAAATATTGACAGCACGCGCAATTGGATTGTTTTGACTCAGCAGTTGGGTTAAATGTTTAACCCAACCTTCTGGATAACCCAACCGCTGAGTCAAAACAACCGAATCACTAGTTCTGTCCATATTTTTGGGTTGTATTTATGAGTTGTGTGGTGTGAATTGGCCTGTGGACAGCAAGTGTAAAGCAATCACTCAATGTTCGGCGTTTACTTTATGTAGCAAAAACTATTTCTATAACTAAGTCCATCTGTAAGTTACTGGTAAAAATTTAATATTTTCATCATTTTTAAATCCAGATGTTGGTATTTTGGTTCATAGTTCACAATATAACTCTTTTGTTTAGGCTATTTCAACCCATCAGAGAGGTCATATTTTAGATTTGGTTTTTACGCTTGGCCTTGACATTTTAAACATGTCTGTAATTGATGTTCATTTGAGTGACCATAGTCTTATCTCGTTTGATCTTCATTTTAGTCCTGAGTCCAAGCCTCTAGGAGTAAGATCTCAGAGATGTTTTATCACTGAGAACACTGCTGATAGCTTTTCTGTTATGTTTGATCCTCTTCTATTCAGGGATTGTCTTGATGTGGAT
>JAUMHE010000067.1:13413017-13423727 GCA_032359235.1 Enteromius mattozi
CAAAACATAGAGAGTTCGCTGGGTGCTGGAGTGCCATCCCGTGGCCTGTGCTGGCACATCCAGCTGATCGTAACAGTGTGTCCAATCTTCTGGCCTGTACTGTATATATATATATATATATATATATATATATATAATTAATTTTGTTTTTATTTTTTGTTATTTATTTGTGTTTTATATTTGAAATTGTTTTTTTTTTTCTATTACATTAGATTTTAATACATCTAAGAAAGATCTAATCTAGAGAAATCTAGATTTTGTTTAGTTTATATTTATTTTTTTTATTATTTATTTATTTATTTTTTTTAGATTAGAAGAGATTTAATTAGATTAGATTAATAAATTATAGTGTCAAACAGCCTGCAATTACCTATTGCTGATATTATAGAAATGTACAAAATAATGTAAAGTACGGTATAAACAAACTTAAATGTAAACTAACTGTAATCTGTGCTCTTTATTTATGTGCAATTCCAGGCTTTCATATGGTATGTTACCTTGCCGACACCAAAAAAGAATAAGAGGTGAGATTTATAGTGAACCTTGGTCTAGACCCTGTTAACCGATCCCAGTTTCATGTCAGACACACTCTGCTCTCACATAGGCTTGTAAAACTTGGCGAACACAATGCAGTGCACATAGAGGTGAGACACCATTGCATTCAGAAACATCTCCAGCAGTGAACTGGCCTTTTCATGCCTTTTCAATAACATTTTATACTACTTCATACGGTTTCCATTCCCTAAGGGCCTTAGAGCTAGGCTTCAGGGAGAGGGAATGCTGGGTGGTGGTTTGTTTGTCAGTGACAAGTAGCCTGGGCTGACAAATTACTTGGCAACCTCAGAACTTTTGTTTATTCTCTGCCTGATAAAGGAAATCATTTTACATGCAGACAGGCAGCTAAAACAATGCATAGAGGATGAGGAAAAACAAAACTTTGAGCATATGGAGAGCATGTGGGTGGAAAGAAAAACAAAGCTGGAAGACCAGAAAATGTCTGTGAAACACCTCAAAGATCCAATGAAATGACTTGATGAGCATTTTTTTTAGCAGATTTTAATCACACCATAAAATTGGCTACTTGATGGCCAGTTGTAGAGGGAGGGACATTTTTCTTTATAGAAAGTGTTTGTTTGATTGATTGAATGAAATACGTACATAATATTACATTTCTTTCTTTCTTCATTGCTGATATTATGGTTATTTATGGAAGCCTGTTTCCGCCACTGAAAAAAAAATTAAAAAGGTTATTGTGATTTTTTTTTATCTCACAATTCTGACTTATTCACAGTCAGAATTGTGAGATATAAAGTTGCAATTCTGAAAAAACTTTTGTCTTTTTTTTCACTCAAAATTGGACTTTATAACTCGCAATTGCGAGAAAACAAGTCAGAATAGCGAGTTTGTATCAATTCTGAGAATTGTGAGATAAAAAAATCACAATAACCTTTTTTATTCAGTGGCAGAAACGGGCTTCTATATTATTAGCTAAAAAAAAATCATGTAACCTGCAAGAAATTGTGTAAGATTGTTTTGGTAGGCTTACCAAGGCTGTGTTACTTTAATCAAAAATACAGTAAAAAGAAGTATATTGCAGGTATATTCCAGTCTTCGGTGTCTCATGATCCTTTAGAAATCACTTTAATAATCTGATTTGGTGCTCAGGAAACACTTCTTGTTATTGTTACGATGTAGGTTCCTGGCACCGCCAGAGGGAACCCTCGCCGGAGTTTTAACCGGCTATTGGGACTACTATTCCCCTCATGCCTCAAACCTGAGTCAGAGCGCACGCACCTGTCGCTTGGCCACACCCATGGCTTGTTATCTCCCCTACTTAAGCCGAACTCTGGACTCAGTCAGTGCGAAGTCATTTCTGAGTCTTATTTCTTTTTGTTTGCCTGTTTTTGATTCTGGACTGTTCCCTCATTTATGATTTCTTTCTGCCTGCCCCGACCTTGCCTGAGTACACGACTATGAGTCTGCCTCCCCCACATTGCTCTGTTTGTTCTGGTACTGACCTTGCCTGTAAGACCATCCAATAAAGTGCTGCAAATGGATCCGACAATGTCTGGTGCTTCGCCACAGTTATTATCAATGTTAATAACAGTTGTAAAGCCTAATATTTTTGGGAAAATTTGAATTTCTTTGACAAATACAGAGTTCAAAACTCTCAGAACAGCATTTGTATGAAACAGATGAGTCATCAGTAATAGCTCTATAGCACAATGTGGGGTAATTTTATTAAGTATAAGCTTTCTGTTTAATACTTAAGCTTGTTTAAATCCTTATAACCCTAAGTGTGAGCATAGTACTGGTCTCACTTGAATGAAAAGGAAAGCCTGGCAAACCCGTGATGAAACATAATAATGTGGCAAAGAGAGGTTAATGTATTTTATTCTTTCAAAACTGTCAATTAACGTGGTGTTTTTCTCTCTCATGCTACGCTCCAAAACCAAAGGTGTTCTGTTCTTTGTTCTGGCTGAAGAGAGAGCCCAAAATCTGTCACGATCAATAATAGAGTCTGCTTGGCAAATTGATATGTTGCCTTTATTTTAACAGCCCATGCATTCGTACAACACCAGTGTGTCTTTAAACCCTCCACACCAAAGTTCATTCACTGGTGGTCCACAGTGGGTAGCAGTGTTACTGGTATCCTACATGTGCTTTAGGATCGTAAGACTACGTTTGATTGCCTTGATATGCATCTGGCAGGCCTATAAAGAACGCAGATGTGGTTTGATTTTTCACTTTAAACCTGGACACCACCAGTGCTAGTATATACCATATCAGAGGCTGAGGGCACCGGGCCAAGCTCTATATCCTTTATGCCAATAAACCAATAACACACATGAAATTTATCAGCTCTTGTTGAAGGGAGGCTCCCTCTTGTTCTTGTTCCACTGTGTTATTCTAGCGAAATTACAAGAATGTTTTATTTAAACCAACTTCCTTTCTCACTTCATGATTCCCTACAGAGCTGCTATCCTTCTTTGCTAAGAAGCAGAACCAAGGCTGTCACATCTCTTCAACCCTGTGCCAAACATCGTCTGCCTGAGGGGTAATTGATTCTATTCTGTCTCGTTTTTAGGGAAGGTGTTAAATCGGTTTAGCAGACAGAATCCGTGAATGGAATGCAGCAAAGCAACTCCAACTACTGCTGACATCCGTTACTGCGAAAAGCACATGCCAGCAAAACACAAATCCCGCTCAGACGGAGACTCTGCTGAAGGTGGCAATTTAACCATTACAGTAAGACCGTACAAATCCATTTGGACGAACTGAGGATTCACAAAAGCCAGTGACTTCAGGGTTAGCAAGATAAAATGTTTCGGCAAGAGATTTGATCGTAGTAATTGGTTATAAAACTGCGTAATGGATAGACTAAAAATGTTCAAAATTGTTATGCAAATCAAAAGATACAAATAAACACTTAATATGCTGCTGCAGACTCTCCACATTTTATCATAAATTGTTTAAATTTAAAAAAGGAATTTGTTCCAGATGATGAGGAAAATGTTGAATTAATGGTTGAAATTATTAGTGTAAAGTTGCATTTATTTGATCAAAAATAGATAGAAAACAATATTAATGCAATAATGGTTTGCTATTTTAATATAAGCTACTTTAAAACAATTCTGTAATGCAAAGATGAGTATTCAGCATCATTACTCCAGTCTTTAGTGTCACACGACCCTTCAGAAATCCTTCTAATATGCTGATTTATTGTCAATACTTGAAACTGTTTTTGCTGAATAAAAAGTAAAAAAAAAAGAACAGCATTTTTTTTAAAAAAGAAATATTTTGTGGTAATACTGTATACACTACCAGTTAAATGTTTGGGGTCAGTAATTAATAGGCTATATATATATATATATATGTATGTATTTCTTTACCAAAAACTCAATTTTTAACAATTTTCAAAAATCTTGTTTTTTCATTGTGCATTCCAATTAATCTCAACCAACCAAACTGCATTTTGGGATATATTGATTAGGTAAAAATAAAAATAAAAATAAAATAAAATAAAAATACAGCTAAATAAAACAATAACAAAACACAAAACATTATGATATAATAAAAAACTAGATTTTTGAAAACAATAACAGCAAAAAAACTAAACAAAAAAACAAACAAACATTTATCTGTTTTTGCAAATAAACTTTCCATATAATAATATTATTTGAATAATGTTGCATTTTTGTCTTGTCTTGTTTGTTCTATCGTTCCATTTTTAGCAGACGTTTTTTACTTTATTTTTTTTTTAATTTAAGATATTATACAGGTAAGATTTTACAAAAATTTTAAAATGAATTAGTCTTTCATGTGCATATTAATTTATCTGGAGAGTAGTTGTTTCAATGAAATACATTTCATTATTTGTAATTTTATTTTTTGGAATATTATATTTTTACTGCATAGCGAATGTTTTGCAGGTGAAAGTGCTAATGCTTGAAGAACAAACCTTTTTAAGCCTATAAATGACTTTATTCAGTGCAAAGATTTTGCCCTTTTTTCCCCAACTCTATCTCTGACATATGTAAGATCTTACTCCTAATAAAACAGCATTCTGTGTTCTTTTGTCTGCACACATTTTTTTCTAACATGTATCAAACCGACCCAAGTGATATCTTTTAGAAACTGGGAAGGTCATAAGACACTCGCTCTCCCTTAGAAAAACAGCATGTTTTGAGACTAGATGACTAAGATAGTGTGAAGTATTTTCCTCTACTTTGAAAATAGGAATACTGTCTCTTTTATGTCCTGTGAAAATGAGATGTCCTCTGTATGGCTCTCTGAATCTGCATGCAGTCTAGAAAGTGTCTGTGCTCTGATGCCAAACACAACAGCCTAGTGTGATGTAAATCGCATGAGGTGACAGAGGCAAAGAAAGACGCATGTCTGAGCTGTCAGGGCCAGACATTTACATTAATAGCCTGTCAGGGTGCCTTGTATTCACGGGAAAACTCTCCAAAAAGATGGAAATGAAAGTTTTCCCTATCAGAAATACTGCTTGGTTCTATATAAACGTAACTGGAGACTAGCATGGTGATGCATTGGAAAGACCAGGGTAAGAAGAGACGTTAAGGAAGGAACTACAACCTGTGCACACCCCTGTGAGACCTACACAGGTAGAGGGTTATAAACTTCTGGTCAACACCAGAACGTGTGTTTGGCTTGTTAAAGTCACTTGTGAAAAATAGCAAGTGCTTATGCAAGTCTCAAGCACTTTATCATGCTAGAAGCAATCTCAAAACAGCTGAAAACGACAGAACTGGGTCCGCAGGTGGTGTGTAAAATAGGTGAACTCTGGGAGATGCAGCCTCATTTTGGCTGGAATTAATATAATGACTTTAGCTGGTTATCAGTATGATTCCCTTGCTGCTGAGTTATTGTTTTTAATTTTTTCCATTTCCTCTTTCCCATTTTTAATATTAAGTTTAGGATTTAGAGAAAGCTGAAAACTGGCCTTAGACCAGCTCTTGAGATATATTATATATTATTTGTTCACAGAGTCACAGAGTCACAAAAAGCCTTGAATCTACAGGGATCATGACCTGAAATAAATCTGCTGCAGTGTTGCAATGTCAGTTACCCAGCTGAGAAACAACATAGAGATAATGATGCAGTGATACTGTGCAAGACAGAAAAGTGTGATATCACATAAAATGTGAGAAACTTCTCACTCACAGGGGCGTCTCACGTCATGTTATATCTGTGCATACATTGTCCATGATTTATGAGTGAGATTTAACTAATGTGTCTGAATGCATAATTGGACTGATGTGACTAAGAAAATACATAACTTTTTATTTAATATATCATTAAAATATAGAAAAAACTGCAATTTTAAAAGGTACACTTTTTAAAATATTTTTATACTACATTTCATTTATTTATTTATTTTATTACATTTAAATATAATTTTTTTTATTATACATTTATTTATTTATTTATTAGTGCTGTCAATTGATTAATCACAATTAATAGCATACAAAATAAAAGTTTGCATAATATATGTGTGTGTTCTGTATATATTTATTATGTATATATATATATATATATATATATATATATATAAATACACACATACATATTTAAACATTTTTACATATTTATAATATAATTGAATTTATATTATAAATACTGTAAATCTATTTAATATATAAACATAACATACTTTTCTGAATATATATATATATATATATATATATATATATATGTAAACAACTTTTTTTTTGGATTCAATTAATCTTGATTAATCGTTTGACAGCACTTCTATTTATTGATTGCCTTGTTATTATCAGCATAATTTAATTAATAAGTTCAGCTGAATAATTTCATAATGTTGTAATATTTTGTTTGTTTGGCTGCAGTGACTTCAGCATTCAAGCCTGCATAAACTTCAAAAGTTTAAAACCCTACCATCATAATTTATTCATTTTCTGTCATAACGTTAATTTGTTTCCAACATTTCAAATTCCTATTACTTTCTTTCTCTTCTAGGTTTAAATCACTGCTTAAACATCTGGTCTGAGTACAGTTCCTTCCAGTGAGAATTTCTGGATGTTTGGCCGAGGTCAGGAGAAATGTGGTAAATATAATGAATAAGCGTAGAATGCATTCTCCTATTACTAATAAGGGAAAGTGCAAAGCTGGGCAGAACACACAAAAACAGACACAATCCACATTCAATAAAATTTATGGGCAGCTGAGGAGATATTAAACAGAATAAATAGAGGGGTAAGAGGGCAGAATGTAATTCTTCACTGAAGTACCAGAGAAAATGAGCATAGAATGTAAACGGAAAAAACATCCTCAAAAAAACAGCGCTTAGTGGAAGATAAATAAAAAATCCAATATGATGGACTAGTCAAAAGAAATGTTGATGTAATTAAATATTTAATTCAGCACTGAATATGGATGGATTTCCAGTCTTTCTGTGCTGTTACTCAGACAGAACTGTGTTCTAAAAGGTCGCCATGATTTTGCCAAGTAACACATGATCCTGGATCAATATTTTTTGTTGATCCTGGATCAACATTACTGTCCAAAAATATAGATTTATCCCAATCTCTACCCTTAAACCTAACTATACCCAAAATTAGTGGGAAATGATAGCTGATTAACAAGGGTGTAGAAGCACCTAACCCTGATCATAAGCCTAAAACAGATATTTCCTAAAAAAAATTATCCCTCAAATCTGATTGGTTAATTGGAATGTGGTTCCAGGATCAACAAGAATGTTGATCCAGGAACATCTTGTACTTGGTGAAATCATGCTAACCGTTCTAAAAGGCTGTAAGAAACATTAATTGTGAGCAGAAAGCAGCACAAATAGTTAAAATGCATGGCACACAGAGCTCCGATTACTGCCTGTAACTTCACAGGACGTGGCTGCCTTTAAATTCCCTGCATCTGCCATTGCGTGCAAGCCTTGTCTGCAGACGCTGGGAGCCAACCACAACTAGTATTCACAGAAAACTAAATTAACACTTAGGATATTATGCTAACAACCCCAAAAGGATTTATGATGCCTAAATAGTTTTTATACAAATTTGCGGGCTCTTTTTTGGTCTCTTTTTGATTATGCAGGTGAAATTAACAGGAAGAGTCATAGCGTTACCAGCAGGTTGGTTATTGGGTTTCATAAGTTGCTGTCACGACACACAGGGTCAAACGGTGGCATTGGAAACTTTAAATGGAAAGAGTTTTTGATCATGATAAATGAAAGAGGGATGAGGGATCTCTAAAAACTGAACATGATTGTATTCAGTTTATGGATAGTGCAAAAAGTACATTTTTATTTTCATTTTTGGGTAATTTATCCCTTTAAATGTCCTAATATGTAATACAATGTGTGAATATGGAATAATTCTGTGATGATGTGCATGTTTACAACATGTTTACAGCTTATATAGGGCTGTGGGTGGCATTGAAATTACCACAAAATCAAGCAAAAACATGTTAATTGTTTAAAGTAAACAAGCAGGAGACAATGGCTTTCTGGTTAAAACCATTTTCCCAAGTGAAAGTCTGTGTGGTTTCTTGGTATCTCTAGTCCCAGACTAGAAATTAAGGAGGATAGCGAAGTATAACATTTTCAAAAGACCAGTCTATGATAGTGAGCTGTGCGATTTTATCCCTGTTTTGGACCCACTGGCCTTTTTTGTGTGTGTGCAGAAACTGTAGCTCAGGTCTCTATACAGACACTCTGGAGAATAGCAAGTACAGAAGAAAAGATAAAAAGACACACTATGAAAATAATCTGTCGTCTACCTCTGAGCCAAAACCAATTTCATTAATATTCAAAAAAAGCTGTATACATAAACAGTGTTCCTGGCAAAGAGCCGTGTAATATTTACATGGATGAAACTTGGGTTAGAAACAAGCGATGGTCATTTTTTTGTAAGCAGTCTGTATAATTTTGCATTCAGACTGTTCCACTATATCAATATATAACACAAGAAGTTCTGCTTACAGAATTGATTTTATTTTTTGGTTTCTCAGAATTATCATGAAAAAATGTCACTACACAGAACTAGAAAACCAATATTGTTTATCAGTTATGAAAACCCACAACACTCCACCGTTTCTGGAATGCCACTAGCTACTTTTTCAGAATTGTTTTTTGGTCAAATGATTCCAATTTCCCAGCATAAACTGGTTCAGCTGTGGTTCTTCCTCACCATAGCTATAACTCTTGTTAATTCCAGCTGGATTAAACAGTGCCTGAAATCCACCCAATTTAGCCCTGAAATATAGTTGCTTAATGGATGATAGCCGACATGGAAAATAACATCACTGTCATTTTTTGCCAAGATCTGAAAGAGAGAACAGCTGCTCTGAAAATCACTTTGCTCTTCAAATTTCAAAGTGATCTTTGCTCTTCAGAGAATTTGCAAGCTGGAGAATCTTTACATTCTGTACATTAATTCAACTATAATAAGGCCACTTAAGGTGAGATTGCATGAAAAAGTGAGACCTAACTGGCAACCATTTGCTTTTTTATTTTATTTTATTTTACACTGGAAAAAAGACAGGAATCTGTACATCCAGTACATTAATTCAGCTATAATAAGGTCACTTAAGGTAAGATTGCATGGAAAAGTGAGACCTAACTGGCAAACATTTGCTTTTTTATTTTATTTTATGTTTTATTTTATTTTACCCTGGATTAAAAATAAATGCAATCTGTACATCTATAATTTAGTTTTAATTTTAATTGTAATTTATCGTTTATTTTATTTTATTTTACACAGGAAAAAAACATAATTTTGTACAGGTTTGGGTTAGTAAAACATGAGTATTCCTTTTTTCACTTTTCCTTTTGAACACGTTGTGCTGACTTCTAAGCATTATGCTGTTGTTTCTCTCTTTTCACCTTGTGTTTTCAGGAGAGGTTTGGTGTTTGATGTTCACAGTCACGCATATCATGGATCCATAACAATGACGAATTGCACTCAGTCTGATTCAACAGCAAGCAAGAGGAAAAAAGGTTGACAGTTTGTTTGAAATGGCACATTACGAAAACTATAAAAGGACCAGGTCCATATGCTACACGGTGTAAACACGGAGCGATGTTTGTAATTATTTTGCTTGAGAATAATGACATAGTGGGCAAGAAATCTAGAGCGTGGTGTGTTGCCATGTTTTCTTTCTTGCTTTGCTTTGAGGTCTTTGTCTCTGTGCCTTGATTGCAGTCGAGGAACTCAGAAAGGGCTGTGTGAGGACGAACCGCTGGCCAACATCTGGAGGCGCATTTAATGATCATTAAAAGCGTGAAGGGATATTTACTGAATGGGAGGAAAAGAGTGGGAAGAGTCTGAGCTTTCGAAGGCACGGAATGGTTCGGTAATGTATGTCCTCGTGAAGGTTTCAAACATGGAGACTTAAATTTAACAGGCCTTGTTTTCAGTTTATGTGTACCAGTAAACTTGCATCCAAATACGTCTGCTGTGGGTGGCTGTTTTGGTCTGCCTCACTGTCAAATTTAAACTAAGGTTCCCAGACTAAAAATGCTCTAAACAGAAGGCTTGTGGTGCAGACACAACTTCTATAAGGTATGTGTTTGGAATTACAACCTAATTGCAGTTACATTAAAGCTTGTTTTTAACCTGAACCCAGCAGCATTATAACTGATCACCCAATCAGAATAACCTTTTAAAGATCCTGTTTGGCCATCGGTTGTTTTATTTCTATGATATTTAATGAATTGCCAAGTCCAAGAAATTATTTTTAGTAATGTAAATCATTACCACAAATTCAGCTATAGAGAATATATATTTCTCCACTGTCCTTTGGAAGACACATAGAACTCTTTTCTTCCTGTGCAAAGGGGCAAAATAACTGTTTTTTTAAACCTTACTGTGATTAGTTTAGGTACTCACAAGAATGTTGAGGTCAAAGGTTAAAAGTTAAAGGATGTTCATTTCAACGGTCAAGCAAAAGCACACTTTTCCAATTTTGCACTTCCTCCTCATGCTTGATGCATATTGGCTTGCAAAGGTGAAGCATATGAGCCATTTTACGCATCAGCTAACATGTATTCCCAAAAGACTCAGTAACAGCATCTTCCGCCTTTAGTTTGACATTTTAATCATATTATTAATTGAAAAAATATAATAATAATAATATATATATATATATACAGTACAGGCCAAAAGTTTGGACACACCTTCTCATTCAGTGTGTTTTCTTTATTTTCATGAC
>JAUMHE010000067.1:13425730-13436438 GCA_032359235.1 Enteromius mattozi
TCTAATAAATGCAGCCTTGATGAGCAGAAGAAACATCTTTAAAAACCATTAAATATCTTACTGATCCCAAATTTTTGTATATGTCTGTTTTTTCTTTTTCTTTCTATCTCTTTCTTTTATCTATCTATCTATCTATCTGTCTTTTTTTTTTTTGTTTATCTAGCTGGGTATCTATCTCTTTCTTTTTCTTTCATCTATCTGTGTATGTTCCTCTATCTATACAGATATACAGTATGTCTGTCTTTTTTCTATCTATCTGTAGTTCCATCTGTCTTTCTCATCTAAAATGTGTCTTTTCTTGTAGATATTCATCATGACAGATAGTATTTTGAGCAAAGCCGCCACTATGGAAATCCCCATCAACAGCAACGGGGACAGCAGGACGGCAGAGGATGACAGTCTTGAGCAGGTGTGTATTCTCTGTCCATCAAACCTAATGAGGAAAATGAACATCCTATTTCCAGGCCTGCCACTCAGTTATGCCGTGAACCACACCTGAATGCGATGTGACGTCCTGTTCCTGTGGTTATCTTGTGGCAGGCGCTGAGAGGCCTTGAACAGTTGGCTTAATCACACATTAATGAGCTGTTGTAAATATAGACACTGGTAATTTAAGTCGTGCGGCTTTGTAGTTTTTGGAATATTTCAGCACATGTTTGTCTTCTGTACATATCTGTCACATCATCTTTTTTTGACACTGTCTTCACATTTTATGTTTCTTCATGTCACAGGGTGCACAGATTGATGGGAGCTTAGATGAAATTGTAGGCACACTGCCAGTGGCCATGGTGAGGGAGAGTTTGTGGGTGTCCCTGTATGTTGGAGCCCCATTCCTTTTGATTTAGTGTGGTCTGACGGTTTGCTTAGTAGCCCACATAGTAGGCATTGACTTATCATGGGGTTTGGGCAAATGTTGGTGTAGGATTATTACAAACAGGAGCTGTTTACTGGAAAAGTCAAGCAGAGACATACAGTAGATCAATCTGCATATGTTTTATAGCGACTGTTGCTAATAGGATTTCCCTTGAACTTAGTAAGTCTAGCTAATTGATACATTTTTCAGCCAGTGTGTTGAATTGTCACATTTTTTTAAGGTTTTGAGTAGAAGGCAAGGCTTTAAAATTTATATAAGCCTTTTATTAGTTTAAATAGAAATATGGTTTTAGTATAGTATATAAACAACACTATATGTAATTTCTTTATTCTTTTTTTGGTTCTTTTTTTTTTTAGGATAATTTAAAATTTTTGTGCTTATTCCTTTCTGTCTTCATCCCAGTATTCTTATTGTTAACTAAAACTAAAACTTTCTAAAATATTTTTTGGTAATTGAAAGAAAGTAAATAAAATGTAAATATTAGATGAAAGTAATTTCATATATATTTTTTTAAATATGACATCTTTTTTTAATATTGCATGGGCAAATAATTAAAAGTAAGTTTAAGTTGAAATGCTGAAATACTAAAATAAATTTAATAAATTAATTAAAATGAAAACTGAAAATATAATATATAATTAAAAAAAATCAATAAATATTGTAATAGTAAATAAATAATACCAAAATAACTCTACTCCAAAATAACACTGCTCCATCCTCACTTTTGTTACCCACTTGTGTTTCCCCACCTATTGTTCACAGTTTGTGTTAAATATGTTATGTTTTTTTGTCTCATTGCTGTAATATTATGCGATATTAAATCCCATCATATTCAGGATCTGCAGCAGGTGATGGTGTCTGGACCAAACCTGAATGAAACCAGCATTGTGTCTGAAGGCTACGGAGGAGCAGCAGAGGGCATCATACCCACCAGTTCCATCAAAGGTAAAGAGCACTTGAGCAGCTCAAGTTTCCAATTCTGATCTGACTTGATGCAGCATAAGTCAAGTGCCTGGCGAGTGAAGTTCAGCTTACATCTCTGCTGACGTATATGTTTAGGACCAGCTATACGTTTCAACCCGGAGTATTTTGACAGAAGATGTGGCAACGCACCCAAACCAGGTGTCTGTGTATATGCATGCTAACTTAACAGAAGACCTTATTTTACATTCTTTGTCCCCTACAGCTTCCTATCCCTCCCCTGGTGTAAAATGTGTTTGTAAGCATTTTAACTGCAAACGTTTGGCTTTTTTCTACAGGGTGCTGAGGACAGTCGCATGGTGAATGCATGTTTGCTTATGCCACATAAACCTCTTGTTTGTTTGTTTTAAATTTACTGTCGACATGTTTGTAACAAAAATGTTTGTGAGCTGATATATTTGAACTGTGGAATGCACAATAATTCCTTTTAATGATGTTTCTTTATGCTCAATAACATGACTGGCTTTAACACATTAACACAGCACTAATAGACATGCCCGAATACAAACCTAACTGACACAGTCAGTGGCGGTCCATGAGGAATTTTATATTTGTATTGTATAAATTTATTTATGTTGTGTCATTTGATTATCCATTCTGAATGGTCAGTTTATCAGAAGAGCCTTTATGTTGTTATTGTCCTCTAAAATTTGTGAAGTAATTAAAACGATTAAGTTGAAAGTGACTTATATATATATATATGTAATACATATATATTATATATGTATTATTTTTACCAACTCAGGAATAAATTGCATTTTAAAATATTTTAAAACAGAAAATTTTTAATTTAAATAATATTTCACAGAAGAACATTTTTACATTTTTAATAAAATAAATGCAGCCTCAGTAATCATACTGTTAGAAACTTTGGGGGAAAAATCTTGCTAACTAATGGTAATTTGTATGTGCTGCATTTATTTTATTTGTCACAATTTTTTTTAACACATTTATGCTGACCGTCACTGTACAAAGTCAGTCTTTTAGCAGAAGCCTTGTTTTTCATTCGCTTTATCCTCTACTTCCAGCTTTCATCACCTTACCATTTTATAAAGACGTAATTTTCATGTCTTTTGGTCACCTTGTCCTTAATAAACCTCCTTAATAAAAGCTTTCCTTTTAAGCATCCACTGTTCATTTTTGACAAAACATCATATGCGCACATCATAATCACCAATGTTATTATTGTTTTGATATATTTTGATTATTCAATCTGTGAAATCATTATGCATTTGATTATGTTTACTATAATCTCCACTGAATAATCATCATCACACCCAGTTCATGTGCATTACTCATCCGTATTACTACAAAACACTAAATGTTGCAATTGCCCTTACGGCCTTTCACTCAAACTAAACCTCCATCCCATTCCTCCACCCGTCCACTGTTATTCATTCATTTCAGACATCCGCTCCAAATCCAGGGGCATCACTCCCAGCCATTCAGCCACCAGTTGGATAGCAAACCAGCCAGGACATTACCCAGGTATCTCAGGGCCTCCTCACCCCCTCCTGTCACTGCCAGACACATTTTCAGCCCTTAATTATCAGTCATTACCCATTTACTGTCATCACACCTTTTATTCTTGTGCCTATTCATTTTTCAGTCCAGGAATAAAAGATGATATTATGCACAGAATTCTGAAGTCTCTAGTTTGATAATGGTCCATTACATGAAATGTTGACGAACTTTATAGACACAACTGAGTTGTGATATTCAAAACCAGAGTGAAATTATATTTTGTATTTTTGTATGGTCCACTATTTGTAATTAAAAGTATATACATTTTCTGCTCTCAGCTCCCAGCATGCACCACAGCAACAGCAACCCATCCATGATGTCAGATGAAGCCACAAGAGGAGTAGCAGTAGAGAAATTTGACAGTGTGAAAAAGTGGAGCATTAACACGTACAAGGTACAGTAGTTTCATGTTTTTAAAAGAAATTTCTTATGTTGATCAAGGCTAATTGTATTTATTTGAAACAATAAAGTAAAAACAGTAAACGTGTGGGATGTTATTGCAAATTTTAATAACTTTTATTTTAACAGAATGAAAAATGTGTATATTGCTGTTAAGACAAAGCTAAAAGTCTTCAGTGTCACATGATTGTTCAGAAATCATTCTAATATTCTGTTTTAGTGCTCAGGAAACATTTATTATCAATCTTGAAAACATTTGTGCTGCCTTATATTTTTAGTAAACATTTAGAATCATTTATTGATTAAAAAAAAAAGAACATTTTTGTATCGTTATTAATGTCTTTGCCTTCATCTTTGAACAAACTAACTTCATAAAAGTATTAATTTATTTATATATATATATAATTATTTATTTATTTTTTTTTTTACATTTTACTGACCACAAGTATTTAAAAAAAATATTTATGTAGGTATTTAGGCTTTATAAAAACAAACTGTAAGGATTTATATGTATCTTGCCTTCCTTTCTTTACCAGTGCACAAAACAGATGTTTTCGGAGCGCTTTGGTCGTGGCACAAAGACGGTTGACATGGAGCTTGAGGCTCAGATTGATGTGCTAAGAGAGACTAAGATGAAGTACGAGCGTATTCTGAGACTAGCACGTGAGCTCACCAACCACTTCTACAACATGGTGCAGACTCAGCAGGCTCTTGGAGACACCTTTGCTGATCTTAGCCAGAAATCACCAGAATTGCAGGTGTTAATATTTTATTTTTTTTAATTGTTTGGTTACGTATGCCACAGAATCTTAACATGGTGTCCCATTTTAAATGGTTTTGCAATCGAAAGATTTACAAACACTTTTTCCCCCCTTATTGACAATTCAGTAAGTAAAAAAAATTACTGTCAAAAACAGTACCTTGTATAATATGTTTATATGATATTTATATTTATGTCTAGAGTAGATTTTGCTTTCATTAAACTGCAGCATATACTTTTTTTTTTTCTCTCGATAATTCTTGTTTCCACCAGATTTTATTAATTATTATTATTATTATTATTATTTTATTATTCTATCTGATGGTTTAATAGCTGTATGAATAACGTTACCTTTACTTTAATTTCGTTTAATCTTTTCTAGGATGAGTTTGGCTATAACGCAGAGACACAAAGACTGCTATGCAAGAATGGAGAGACGCTCCTGGGTGCCATCAATTTCTTTGTGTCCAGCATTAATACATTAGTCAACAAAACCATGGAGGACACACTCATGACCATCAAGATGTATGAGAATGCAAGGTATCAGTAGTTTGATATTAACGAGTTACATTTAGATTAGGGATAACAGAAATTCTGTTAATTAATGACATGATATACAGATTGATTAATCAAATTAAAGGGTTAGTTAACTTAAAAATGAACATTTATTAATTACTCAACCTCATATTGTTCCAAACCTGTAAGACCTTCGTTCTTCTTCAAATTCCATAAATTAATATTTTTTGATGGAATCGGTAAAGTAGTCCATGTGACATCTATTTAACATATATAAAATCTCACACACATTTATATTTTTATTACTTCTGATTTTATATTATTTTATTTCAATCTGTTTAACATTTAACATAAGTGAATCACTGAAATTTGTTTTGCAACTGAGTTCTGATCTGTCTGAAGTCGTCATTTACACACAGCACTGTCAGGCTGGTGCGTCATGTCTTGTTTTTCATTTTTTCTTGTTCAACATGAATCAAAGAACATTTTTGGTCCACACAATGAAAGTCAATGGTATCCAAAACTGCGAGCTTGGGATTCTTCAGAATGTCTTCTTTTAATGTTACCCAGCAGAAAAAGTCTGAAACAATTCAGCGAGTACATTTTCATTTTCATTAAACCAGCTTATACTAATGAGCACTGATGTTTCAGACTGGAGTTCGATGCCTATAGAGCCGACCTGGAGGAGTTGAGCGCTGGTCCGCGGGATGCTGCTGCCATGATGCGCATTGAGATAGCTCAACAGCAGTACCAGATCCAAAAAGACAAGTATGAACGACTGCACAGTGATGTTAGCATCAAACTCAAATTTTTGGAGGAGAATAAGGTACCATGTTGAAATCCATATTGTTTAACTTTTTATTTCACAAGTCACAAATATTACTCAATTTTGTTGCAGTTTCTTTAGATTTGTCTGTTTTTTTTCCAGGTAAAGGTGATGCACAAGCAGCTCCTACTGTTTCATAATGCCATCTCTGCTTATTTCGCCGGAAACCAGCAGCAGTTGGAACAGACTCTCAGACAGTTCAACGTGAAATTGAAGCCACCGGGTTCTGACAAGCCATCGTGGCTTGAGGAACAGTGATCAATTTGTCGACCTAAAGAGACACTCAAACATGGAAACCGAAAATGGCTGGACGGGGATGTTAAAAAGGGATTCGTATGAATGATTAAGACAAAAGAAGTAGTTGTTTTTAAGTTGCCAAACCTCTGAAAAATGCCCGGAACGTCTTCAAATTAATATTAATTTTACCCAAATGGCTTATGGAAACTAACTGTGGTTACATTTTACAGCTGCCTTAACTATCGCATATACATTCAAAGTAATATGTCGCAAAAAATTACAATACAAATCAATCACATAACTCTGTAAAAACGTTAACATTTCCTGAGGCATTCATAGTCATATTCACAGAACTGTTCCATATCCAATGAGCACCTCGCAGGCCAGTTTATATACTTTGTTATTTCATAGAGTAGAGCCGAAAGGAATGAATGTTGTGCTTGTGAGTTTATTTTAAACATAAGGTTGTTTGAAAGAGGATTGGGTCATGGTATAAGAATGAAAAATTGCTCACGGTATGTGTCATAAGAAGGTTAATAATATATTTATATTTATGTAAATTGTGAAGTCCCATCTATGAAATTAAAACACATTTGAAAGCCAATCTAATGAGTGATATTTATCTTGTCTTATGTGTTTCTTTTACTGACACATGGTAGTTTCTGAGCAGTGTCCTTAAACTTTGACTAGCTGCCAGCAAACAATACTGGTTTGTAGTGTAATACTAGGTAAAACAATACCTAGAAGAAATTAACCACTTTTCCTTGAATGGATTGTTATTCCCTTGACTCTCTACCACAGTTAAACCAAGCCTTCCTCTTATTTGAGTATTCAAACTGAATCATGTATTAAGGGATAGAAGAGCTTATTTGCCTTAACAAGAATGTTACATCTGCAATAATGTCCTTGTGTTACACAATTTTTGATATTGATTCAGCTTGGTATTTTATCTCCTTAAAATACTGTCTCAGCCTATCATCCCACTTACTGTATCACAGAGACTGTAAAGCTCAAACTCCAAAATATTTTACAAAAAAATCACCCTACTAAAATACATTTTCTTTTAAGAACTTTTTAATATGGCTGATTGTCTGTAGCTAAACAACTTCTGTTTTGAACCTTTGTATTGAATTGTAGCACATGATGGTTTAACAGCCTATGTTTTTTATAGATTTGGCTCTTTGATTCTAGGTTAGGTCATTATATTTTCTCCAATGAACTGCCTTTACCCAAAGTAACTACAAGTAAACAACTCAGCTTTCAGTTTCTAACGGTACTCGCTGTTGTATGTTAAGTTGGGTGATTACCAGTTTATATGGTACTTTCTGATATTTGAATAGCGACACTGACACAGCAAGAGATTACGTCTGAAACAAGCGCTGACGAGTTCTGGGCGTGAGCTACAGGTAAAGAGCAGATGATTGCAACATCATTCTTCCGCAGAACAGCTTTGCAGTAACCAGCAGTCCCGTGTGACAGACTAACATGGAGCATATTTTTCTCATCTGGAGTATATAGCCAAAGTAGGAACAGAAATTGTCAGACAGCAGTTTCTTTTGGGGACGCCTGGATACCTCACAAACGAGTAAGTAAATCATTTATTAATTCAAATTCAAAGATACTACGATTTAAACCAAAAAACTAAAAAACACCTTGGGCGGTAAAATTATTTTGATATCATAGAGCAGGTTATTATAATACTTTACAGTATCATGTAAGAAGTATTATATTGAAATGTATACGTATAGGCCTGGAGTACAGAGTAGGCTACTATTTTTTTTACCATCAGTAAACTGGGGGGGAAAGAAACTGTGGTAATGAGGGACGTTTTTAAGCTTTAAAAGTTCCATATTTAAAGGAATTAACCAAACTATTTGTATGTAGCCTACTTTTTATGTATATTCTGACAGTCTTTGCATTGAAGTCAGGGGTCATGTGAACTTGAAAACCTGTATTTTCTGTCATGGTTTTGTTAGTTATGTTCTCACCAATGCTTATTACTTAGACTTAACTTCCCTACACTAATTCTTCCCTTTTCAGCTGAATGATAGCATATATTAGCATATTGTAGATAGATACAGTTTCCATATGGTTTATTTTTCTGACTTTTCTTTAAAGGGATGATGCAGCATAACCTTTGCAAGTGACATTTAAATCATGATACCACCGCCGCCACCACCACCACCACCACCTAGTGCCCCACCTCCCCCTCCTCCTCCACCCCCTGCCCTCTTTGGTGGAGGCCCATTTAACAGAGGCCCAATGCGGGCCTCTAGAATGCGTAATTTCAATTGGGAGGCCATACCTAAGGACACAGTGCTTGGCAAACATAACATATGGACGGCTGAGAAGAACAGTGAGTTTGAGTTGGACACCAAACGTATGGAGGAGTTATTCAGCCGCAATGATCAGAAGCAGGTCCAGGCCACAAACCGCCGCAGCATACGTCAGTCCCCGAGCAATGCCTCAGGACCCGAAATGGTGAGTTCAGGTAGAATGTGCCAGAAAAGTTGTCCTCTAGCTCCAGGCTTACAGTAAGTGGGCGTTTCCAGACTGATTTCATCAGAGAGACTTGCATATGCTTACATTTGGCTTGTCACTGGGGTAGGGTCAGTGACTGTCCCAGATGGTCTGTAATAGAGATGACTTTTAGTTAGTTGTATCCTCACTTAATTTCTGTTTATTTTGGGTTTTCTAATCATCATTGTACTAATGATTACAGAGCTGAAGGTGATTCAAGCTTCATATATTTTCATGCTGCATGCAGGAGGTGTCATAATTGCTAGTTTTGCATAAACCGTTTCTTTATGGTCACGTATCTTTAGTGCATTGCAGAGTATTACTATCTAAAGCTACTAATACATGCACCTAACCCTTCAAATTAGATTTTCTTTGTGTAAACCAATGCATTTAGCTTGATTCAATAATGTTAAATTATCTTTTTGACTTTGAATAAAATCTATAAAATAATTTTTTAAAAAGTGAAGTGACATGACTTTACTTTTCACTTTAAATTGTCTTTTTGACTTAAATAAAATCTATAAAATATTTTTTAATTGTTTTACCTAAAATAATATATATAAAAAAATAAAAATAATTTATTTTAACATTAAATGGTTTTTTTTTTATTAATTCATTAATAAGTTAATTATAAAAAAATGCATGTTATCACTTTTTATTGTGTAAATTATGCATGCTATTTTGGAGCAGTTAGTATTTTTGTCATTATCTCTTTGGTAAGTTTAGTATAGTGTATATACATAATAATTTCAGCAAAAGGTGGCTAGGTTATGACATTTTTTCAGAGAACATCTATTTATAAACTGGCTTTACTTCTGCTAAAGTCACATTATACAGAACTAATTGGTAACTTTTGCTAAAATCAGCTAGATAAAGAAAATAAGAAGTTTACTAAAACTTAAAACTTAAATAACAGTGATTTCAAGTTAGGACTGCCGTGTTTTCCAGAAAAATCCCATGTGTTTCACAGCATGTTGTTTGGAAAGATTTTACAGATTTTAGTGTTGTAATCATGATTTGTCATGTTGTGGCCCACAGCCAGAAAAAACATCCCAGTTACTAGATTTGATGTAACTTTCTCTTTCAAATAATGCTTAGAGTCCTTCAAAAGACAAGGATGTGGCATTTATAGACGCCACTCGACTATGTTTTCCCTTTGATCTAAACTCTTTTTAAAGGTGGAGTGATTTCTTTTTTTCTGTAAGTGTTTACATAAGGTGGACTCCACCAAGAATAGCTTTCATTTCAGAAACACTGTGATGCTGAACATCTAATTTTACAACCGTTGAATCACATAATCATGACGTTCCAGTGATTATTTTTAATGCAATAAATTAAAAGGCAGGGTTGTTGGTATTCATAAATCATCATTAGTTTTTCATAGTTCATAAATGATGAAAAACATTAGGGTGGAGTACATACTTAGTACAATCTGTTTACATTCATGTTAATTATGTAATATACATACAAAAACAATTGGTCTGAAGCTGTCTTTGTCAAACATTATTCATACAGTATAATGTTTTTTTCCTTTGGCAGGTGACCATCCTCAACTCCAAGAAAAACATGAATATTGGTATCTTCCTCAAGCAGTTCAAAAGGTGAGTGTATCATGAAGGTGTATTAAGAAAAGCTCTCCATTTTGTGAGCAGATCCTAGGGTGGAAACACGCAGTAGTCATACGATGGATTGCTCACATGTCTCTGCAAGCCAAAAATGAATTTTTTTTCTGACAACATCAGGCAGTTCATATCTTTTCTACCTGAGTACAAGCATGAAGATAAGGTTTGCATTATTTACATGATCAGCAGTTCCCTTAATCATACAGTGTTGTGCAGATATTGATTAGTTGATTGTGACAGTTTAACTTTAATGAATACATCAGCTTTTAGTGCCAGAGCTTGTGTTACCAGTTTGGTGTGCTTGTGTGTGTGTCTTTAAAAAAAGCAAGATTGGGCTTGTTTAGTCCCAGTATTTTTTAATGGTTGGCCAGGAAACCAGTGGTGGAAAGAGTACTTAAAATTTGTACTCAATTACAACTACTGTTACATTGCTGAAATAATACTCAATT